>CAJQZJ010032307.1:1575444-1605452 GCA_907164525.1 Lophiomys imhausi
ACACACACACACACACACACACACACACACACACTACCTTTTTTATGGTGTTCAGGAAACCCACACAATCTATGATCACTATGCATGGCAGAGAGTCTCAGGCAGCCTGCTCCCAAGCTCCAAGCTGCCTCTGCTTACACATAGGCCCTTCGAGAGAGCTGTCATGTTTTATTTGGGCAGAGCCACTGCAAACAACTGCACGGGACCATTTTAATCTTTCATTACAGACACTTCTGTGGCTCCATAAAAGGAAGAGTGGAACAACAACTCAATTAAAAACTCGGTGAAGAGATTGTGCAAACCCCTAACCCCCCCAAAAGTAGAGATAAAGCCACAGCTCCTAGCAGTGCATTTAGCAAGAACACTTGATCTCCCTCCCTCCATTGGTGACTATGGACGTAACTTCATAACCCTGGTGAGATGCAGCAACTTTCTTTCCTTTTTGTGAATACTAGTTAGAGATTTAACAACTGCCAAACACTTGTAGCACCTCCAGCCAATAATGTTTGAGAGGCAGTTGCTCTTACGTTTCTGATTGCTATACAGATCAGCTCTTGGTGAGTTTTTTCCTAGTAGTACCCACAAAAGCAAATTCCAAGACATCTGCCTCTGCCTTCCTGGAAGCATCCATCCTTGGAAGTGGACACATGCAATAACGATCAAAATGACACTCAAGAATACAACTACCCTCTGAAAGGTTACAGCTCTGAGTGTGTTCATTTCTTACAAGTTCCCAGATAAGTGTGTTATTTATGTTTTTAAAAATTAATTTTCTCTAGGCACGTCCCCCCTTCTCCAATTTTTTTGAGAGGAGTTTTGTAAAGAGATGGGGCTCCTTTTGTCCTTTCTGAAATCTCTCAGTCCTGGCTTTCTGACAAATGACTAACTGAAAAGGACAAACAAAGGCACCCTCATTGGAGTGCTTCAGGTAAATTGGAGTCAATGGAGAGATGTTTGCTCCACTGGCGCTTAAGCACACTGCAAATTCTGTAGTGTCATCAACCAACAAATAGCTTGGAAGAGAAGATGTTAGGAGGGGTTACTCATGGTTTCCTTTTGGAAGGATGATCGCACGAGGCGAAGTTTGGTCAAGGGATAATGATGGAACAAGAGAGAATGTTTACAGAGGTCCCCAATGAGGAGCAAATGTCAAATGTGTGCAAGACTCAGAATGACTACAAAACAGTAACTCAAAAGTGGAGTTTATCTACAGGGAAGGCTTTCTTTTATAATCTTAGTGGGTAATGATGTAACAGGAAGAGTGCTCAGTCCATATGGAATTTGGTAGTGAATGTTCTTGGCAAAAAGGACATCTCCAAATTTTATGCCAGCTCACTTGCTGTTTCAGTCATAAAACAGAATTCCTCTTTGTTATATAGTCCACGTTCTTTGTCTGCTTCATGAATCCCCACCCTAAATTTGTGCAAAAAGTTTCTCTTCATTAGCTGGACGGCCAGTATGTTTACCTACTCTGGTATTCTTTTCTATCATTAGGAGTCTCAGGTACCTACTTATACTTCTACTGGTGGGGCCTGTATACACACAGACTGCAAGCACAGTGATATAGTCAAATGATCAAAGAATAACAAAAAAATAGACCCTTATTTTTAAAGTGATTTATTAAATACAACTTTGTGCCTAGAAACAGTATATATTTACTTATATTATTCCCAATGATCCCGTGAGTTGAGTGCAGCTACCCTCACTTGCCAGATGAAGAAATGCTTTCACATATCTATAAGGGGTTTTTGCAATGTGCTTAAGGTCACACAGCTACTGACATAGCAATTTAAACCTAGGTATATTCCATGGCAGACCCTATGTTCTATTCTACCTCCTTAGAGCAGAGAATATCCACTACAGATCTCCAAGAACCCAAAACAGCACATTTTCTGCACACAAGGTACCAGTGCACAAAATGGTGAATTGTCAGAATGTGTCAGAGTGTCAGAAGAAAACATCTTTGACTCATCTGATACCCCAAGCCAAGGCATTAGCTGAAGTAAGCCCTCTTTGGTTGATATAGTAAGATTTTGATGTAAAATGATTGTTCAAGCCATTTAGTTAGGAAGTGAGATAGGATTTGCAGGAAGAACATGTTCAAGGAGCTATATAAATACGCCCCACCCTAGTTATCAGGATCAACTGAGGAAGTCTTGTCAATCTTAGGCTGCAGTCTCGTTGTCTGCAGATCTTCCTTTGGTGTTTGTACCAAAAGAAGAAGAAAAGGAGAAGGAGAAGGGAGGGATGGAGGGAGGGAGGAAGCAGGAGAAAGGTGGGTGGGGGGAAGAAGCTCAGCGTACTCAGCATCCATCCTACGGATACGATGGCCAATTCTCCCACAGGCTTATTCTGTCTTTGGAAACCTAACGATTAAGAGTCAACTCACAGTCTAGGAGACTAGAGTCTAGAGATTTGAGGGTTATCCATCAACTGACTGCCAAGCCACACATACTTTTTTATTTGTTCTGAAAATTTCCCTCACTTCATATTTCCATGTATCTCTGCTTTCTATGGGCGTGTGTGCTACTTTCTACTGCCCAGAATAATAAATAACTTGGTATGTCTCCTGGACCACAAGCCTGGCTGAAGTGAATGGAGATGATTCATCCATGGGAATATCTCATTCTCAGGTCTCCATTCCTCAGCACCAGTAACCTCTGATCTTCCAAAACATTCATTCAGCTCTACTTCTTCTGTAAGAAAGAGAAACATTTTCTCATCAGTTAATTTACACTAAGACACAGATATTCAACCCTACACCCTCCCTATACCAATTTTATCTCCAACAGTTATTACTTAAAAAATTTTAAAGGCTAATTCTTGACCAGGGGATAGAGCATGATGGTGGAGCTACTAGCATCTGGGAAGAGGAAGCTGTTCAGGCCTTCCAGGTGACCCATTACAGTCACAAGCATTTTTGCATGTAGATTTGTGTGTGTCATCCAGGTATCATTTATACTAGGAAGATTTTTTTTTTTTTTTTGGTTTTTCGAGACAGGGTTTCTCTGTGTATCCTTGGCTGTCCTGGACTCACTTTGTAGACCAGGCTGGCCTCGAACTCACAAAGATCCGCCTGCCTCTGCCTCCCAAGTGCTGGGATTAAAGGCGTGCACCACCACCGCCCGGCTCAAGATTTTTTTTTTTTTTTTTTTTAGGTTTTTTGAGACAGGATTTCTGTTTGTATCCCTGGCTGTCCTGGAACTCACTTTGTAGACAAGGCAGGTCTTGAACTTATAGAGATCCACCTGCCTCTGCCTCCCAGTTACTGGGATTGAAGGTGCGTGCCACCACCACACCCGGCAGAAGATTTTTTTTTAATACTTACTTTTCAGAATATATAGTTGAATACTCTAGAATATGATACTAGAAATGAGTTTTACGGCTCTAGATGTTAATATAAGAGCATATGGATGCTTGATCACTCTGTCTATTGTATGTGCATGAACATGAACTAAGTAAGAATCTACCCCCTGTTCCAAACTGTTCAAAGTGTCCTTGGAACTCTTACTTCCATTTTCTATACTGGAAATCCAACTATAAGTTGTCACAAAGAATTTCACAAGATAATAAATAATTAAGGGAAACTTAACAAGTACAGCTAATAAATGCCCTAACCTGTTGGGTGGAGGGGGGAGTGAAACATCAGACCTTTCTGGACTAGCATGACAGGAATGACTTCCTATACAATGTAGGATAGAGATGTGTCCTGAGGACTGGAGTAAGTGGAAGGGATACATAACCAAGGTGAACAGTACCCAAGTTCCTTTTGTCTCATAACATGCCTTTCATCAGGGAGAGGAGCCAATTTCTCTTGAATCAAGCCCAACTTTTTGACTATTTGGACCTATAGAATGAGACCTACAGAGTGATATTTTCTGAATCTTGAACTGTCTAGGTCTTTAAAAGATCTTCATTTTCCATGGCCTTTCTCTTACAGTCCAGTTGTTGTGCCAGTGAAATGTCTCTGTTAGATCATAGAATGATTAGAGGCCATGTGAATAGAGGCTCCGAGGGATGAGAGGTCATCTTAGAATTTCTTTACAAATGCTGACCCCCCACCCACCCACCCACCACAATAAGAAATGCCCAGCAAGTTCTGCCTGGATTTCTGACCCACAGAAAATATTGCTGTAAGCCATGAGATCACAGAGTGGTTTGTTAAAAGAAAATAGATAAGTGATTCAGCATTAATAGAGAGAATTCAAGAGTAAGTAACTGACTTCCCCATGAAAAGATAGAAGTAAAATAAGAACAAATTCATATGATATTTGTGAAACTCTTAAGTTTGTAAACCAATGCAGATGGAGTAGACATTTCAGATTAGCAGCTAGAAGAATACATATTAATGTTGAACCCAAATAACCTTAATACTGAAAGTAGATCTTAAGACCATTTATTTAAAGTACTCTTTGGTAGGTGTCCTGTCTATAGTCTCTTCCCTTTTATACATCAGTGTGTGCCAGTTCAATCTCCAACCACTAGTACCTTAGTTTTCCCTTCTGAAGCTAACCTTGCCTATGCAATAGGTGGAGTGTTTGAGAAGTCATGCTCAAAAGAATAGACATCAGCTAATGATACAGGATGATCAGAACATAAATATTCCAACTCATATGGGCTCAGTGGGCTCACAGTCTTCCTAGTTCTTCCAAATAACTAAATTCTAGATGCCCACAATGATAGTGTGTATTATAGCATACTTTAGTGGAATTCCTCTTCCCTGATAACAGAAAGTTGTCTTTATTCCCATTTGTCAACTAATTGTGTTTTCTGGGATCATCCTCTAAAACACTGCTTGCTTTAGAAGAAATCCAAACTAATACATTCTCATTCCATAGTTAAGAAAACCAAAGCTGGGCTGGAGAGATGGCTCAGAGGTTAAGAACACTGGCTGTTCTTCCAAAGGTCCTGAGTTCAATTCCCAGCAACCACATGGTGGTTCACAACCATCTACATTGAGGTCTGGTGCCCTCTTCTGGAGTGAATGTGTACATGCCGGCAGAACACTGTATACACAATAAAAAAAAATAATAATCTTTAAAAAAAAAAAAAAGAAAAAAGAAAACCAAAGCTGGGAAAAAGACTTTTCTGAATATAGCCATAAAAATTCAACAAAACAATGAAAGTTTTAATTCAAAACAGAAATTCAATTCTCCCTATATAATATCCCAGAGTGAAAGAAGACTCTGATCCAGGAGGACATCATGGGACTCCAAAGCTTCTATTAGCATCATTCCCCAGACAGCAAAAAGGAAGAGAGAGGTACATGTAAGGTAACAAGTATGCACACCAATCTGCTTGTGTGAGAACGTAGTCATTTGGGCCACAGACAGATGCAAAGGAGGCTAAGAAATGCAGTTCAGCTGGACAAGAAGAAAGTAAACCTCTGAAAAGTGATAGACTATAGTTTGCAACACAGAAAATTAGACAATTACTCAAGTTCCTGAATTAGTGAATGGACAAGTAGAACTATTAGCATTTCTGCTCACAAATTTTCTTTAGTATCCCTACTTTGATTCCAGCCATGTTATTAGATGTCTCATGCTGATGAATCTGGTAATTTGTGGGTCTAACTCCCCTCCACAAAATAAGCAAAGCAGAGCATACTCCTGAACTCCCTCTCTATTTACCTTTCCCAAATGAGACTTTCAGGCCAATGCAAGCAGGGTAGGAGACTCACAGGCACTGTCACCCATGACTCTTTCTTTTAAGCAGAACCTTGCTGGCCTTGGCTCTTGGCATAGAGTATTTCCATGGCACCCCTTTGTTGGGGAGCTCTATTGCCTTCTACTGAATCCAGCGCTAACAACTTTGCAAAGCTGGACCTGCCTACCTACAATCCTGGCCAAGATAGAAAAGAAAAGACCCAGGAACCTAGCAGACATCCTTGGTGACCAGCAACTTTGATAATCATCTCTGGAGAATCTTGACTTGCTTCTGCTGTTTCCAAACATCCCCAAACCACAAAGGCGTGGTATCCTTTTGAACCACATCACAGGTAGAGATACCACTTAGCTTAGCACAGTTCATTTAGGTATTAAACTAGAAGGCAATGAGAACAGACACTTCATGTAGGTGATCCTGTTCATAGCCCTTCACGTGTCTACATTTTTAAAATTCAAATTTTTATAAACTTTGAGTGTTAAGCTGACCACATATGTAAAAATTGTCTTTTCAAGTTAGAAGAATTTGTTTATAGAAAGAATTTCATGACTATGCTTTATTTGTAGCTTTCAAGAAAAGAAAAAAAAAAAAACCTAGGTTGGCTTCCCAGCACTGGGGGAAAAAATCCTTTATTTTAATAAACAACACAATGAATCTTTAAATCATTCTGCCTCTTAGCCATTTAATTTTCCCCAAGACATAAGTTATGCATTTTCTTTTTCAACTTTGGTGAGAAATTACAAAGTTTGTGGATTTTTTTTCATAAGTGTAAAATTATACTCATTCATTCATTCATTTAGAGAAAGAGAACACACGTGTTATAGCATTTGTATGGAGGTCAGGGGACAGTTGGTGAGAGTCAGCTCTCTCTTTCCATCACATGTGGCTTGAGGATTAGAATTCAGACAGTCAATCTTGGTGGCAAGTACCTTTGCCTGCTGAGCAATCTTGTGAACCCTAAGACTTTTGTCCTTTAAGTCACCAAATACCACTCATTACAACAATCCCAATATTTTGAAATGCTCATAAACATGAGGAGTAAGAGTTACCTCTGGTTTGAACTCTACACAGGAATTTGGTTACCTAGACACACACTGGACCAATTTCTGGTTATGTTCAAATTTCCCTCCAAAGGTACACCTAAATTAGTAGACTATGTTGGCAGTACATGTTTCATCATCAAAGAGTCAGGCATTTATAAGGACAATGCTTCCAAACTCATTATCTTTGATGGTGTCCAGAAAGTTTTTCTGAACAGGTTTGCATTAGTAGGAAAAGAACCTCAACTTTTCATGTTTTGTGTCTTTACTTACATAGTCAAAAATATAATCAATCATCTGCCTTCTTATTTACTAACCATTTTTCTGCCCATTCTGCTTTAAAAAAAATAGTCAAGCATGTAAGGAAGATAAATATGGAGTATAAAAGAACCCAAAGGGGTAGGTTCTGTACATAAAAATGAGTAACATCAGAGTTGGAGATTAAGCAGTTGAATGTGTTGGTGTTTAAAATTAGAATGGCTCCCAAAAGAATTGATAATGTTCCATTTAAGGAAAGAAATGTTTTCAAATCATCCTAGGTGACTAGAGAGGTCTAAATTAAAGTCAGAAATTAATAAAAAAGATACAGACAGATATCCCCTCCCAATCATAAATAATAGAGTAGAAGGATTTGTATACATATAAAAGCCTGCAAGGCCCCACTACATCTACAGTTCTTTCTGTGAGAGAAACCTAGTACAATGCAAGTAGAAAATGTTAAAAATAGAAATGAACGTGCCTAGTAGAAAAACTATTGTCCTATTGTGTGACACAATGACTTGTTTTCTGGAAAAGTAATTCTTCAACTGAGCCCAGGCAAGCATTGTATTCATTGTAAAGTTGTATGTTTAGACCTATAGACCAAAGGGTTTGCCTGCCTTTAAAGCGCAGTGCTACCAGGGGCTCATTAGAGTAGAAGAATAAAGGTCTATCATATTACTGACTCGACACTACTCAGAACTTCTGGGTAGTTTTCAGTGGCTTCAAGTACTTAGATTGTCAGCAGTGTGGGAAATAGAAAGGAGAATACTGAATGTATGAGGTGTGTACATCAAACGTGTGGGAATGTATAGACAGAGATAAAGACTCTTGTGGAACCCCCCTGTTATATTGAAGTTACTGCAGAACAATTCCAGGGTAAATACAGATTTGTTGTTAACAGCTGCAATGCACAGGCTGCAAGAATTAGAGCAGCCTGAGTCTCATTCAAGATCAAATGGTTCTTTTTCTAGGCTTTCTATCAGGAAGAGGCTTTGCTGAGGGTGGCAGGAAGATAAAAGAATGTAATGACAGCCATGACATCTTCAGTGTTACACATGGTAACATTGAGGGGTTAGTGTCTGAATTTGGACTGAGTTTGACATAGGACAGCATTATCTTATAATGGCTGTTTCTCTATTTAGACCAACTTAAAGTTCAGTTGGGTCCTCTCCATCTGCTTTGCACATACCTGGGCCTTGTGAGAAGCTGTTTTCATGATACTGGTGGGTGAATCATGGTAGGAAGGAGGGAATGTGTTCAAAGAGGAGAGGGACAAAATAGTCAAAGTCTTCAGGAGCCAACATAACTCACCTACTGTCTGGTCTTGTGAATTTTTGTTTGTAATAATAATAGTAATAATTAATAATAATAATTGTATGTAGAGAGAAAAATGAAAACTACCAGAAGCAACTTAGTGGAAAATTAGTCTCCATTGGCTTCTCCCCGACACCTTGGTTTTCATCCCCCAAAACTGTTTCCTGAGGATTTTTATTTTCACGTACAAGTCCAGTCACTCAATTGTAAAAGGGGTTAAAGGAAACATCCGGCACCTCTCTACACTCTCCCTCCCCCCCAAACCCCAAGTTTTCCCTACGCACAGCTTGCGGAACCCCCACCCGCCCCGCCCCTTTTTATTCATCACAGGCGGAGTCTCTAGTAAAAAACCCGCCCTAACCCTGAACACCCAGGCTATGTCTTTTTTTTTTTTTAAAGGGTTGGAATTATTACTCAGTGATAATGACTTATTTTATACATTGTCTTCTGCTGATGTTTAAAAGATAGGATATTTGTCAGGGCGGGAGCTTGAGCCCCTCAGAGGACTCCGGGAGATCCTGCCAAAGCGTTTCAAAACTGAATAGTCATTGGGCAGCCAGATAATTCAGAAACTATTTGTATGAGCTGTTTATCAAATTATTAACCGCACAGATGTTGTTTGGTTGAAGAGCAGCTGAATCCCCTCTCTGGCAGTCGCGGAGACAAAGGTCTCCAGGAATAATTGGAGATGTGCACGGAATATTAAATTAATTTACTGCTCTTAATTCTTATGCAAATTCTGACCTCTGATGGCGCCTATCAATTACCCCGCGCGCAGTGAAAAAGAAGGCGACAGTTTCTTTTCTTTGCTTTGCTTTTTTTTTTTTTTCCTTTTAAGAACTGGAAAAAGGAAATATTTGCAATAAGCAGACCGTAGGAGCTCTGCGTAACTGGAATTGTTTAATTGAATCTCCAAGTTTTAGGGATGTCCGTGGAGGATAAAACCCCAGGGTGCAGAAGGGGGGGCCCGGGGGCAGAGGAATTTAGAGGTTTGGTTGCACAGCAGAAAAAAATACAGCACTAAGTAGGGAACGATGCCGTCAAATAAAATGGGAATTTACAGGCTGACTGGGCACTTAGTTCTCGCATCCGGGAAGGTCTTTGTGGTGGGTGGCAAGGTGGTGACAGAACAGCGCACTTCTGCAAACCCACAAGCACAGTGTCTAGCGCCTAGGCGCCTTTGCATGCGTCTGCTGGACCGCTGCTTGCCGCAGCTCTGGCTTCCTTTGCTGATTCTTTAACTGTTTTCTCATCTTCAGTGCCCTCAATCAAAAACACTTTAAAAATTTTTTTTTCTTTGTTAGAAAACCCAAACCTCTATGCGCTACACTCCCACATTCAACTCGACTGAAATCCCGGGTGGGCCGAAATAAGATGTAATTGTCTCCTGTGTGGACACCCAACTCGTTTCCCTGAATTGAGCAAATGCCAGGGCTTTGTCTGCACTTGTGGCTTAAATGCTGTGTGGTTTCTGCGCCCGGGTGGTGGGCTGTAAAGACTAGGGTCTCCAAGTCTTTCATCGGGGTTCTAATAAGGAAAACCAAATCGGGCGCATAATGTCATCAGCCCTGGCCCGACCTTGCGGGGACCTCCGCGGCCCGAAGATGTCGCCAGCGGCCCCTGACGCAGCCGCGATGCGTCGCCTTTCAGCTCCTGGCGGTCCCCACAAAAGCCAGACAACAATGTCAATTAATCATGCAGCAGGCAAACAAGGAGATTTAGCCCGCGACAAACAGCCCCACGGAGAGCCGTTGAATGAGCGTGATTAGCATGTGAAAAGACGAGCAAAACTCAGTGGTTCAACAGCTAAAGAGCAATTTGATGGGACTGGGATGGGGAAATTACTTGATTAGCGTCCATCGGAGAAGAGCACGGTTACAGCCCTCAGCCTGGAATCCAACTGCGGAACAAAACGCGCTGGTAAACGCGGCGACCTGGAGGGACGGCGCGCGAGCGAGGGTGGCGCGGGGACTGGCGCTGACACGCGAGCGACCGTGGGGGGCGGTAGTAGTGGGCAAAGTGGCTGACCGACTTAGCCGTTTCCCCAAAGCGACGGGAGCCGTGACAGCCGTCCCACTGCCCCCACCTAGGCTCCCAGGCCTGGAAGGGATGGGCGCGACTTCCTCAGCTGGGGTCGCAGGTCGACCCTATTTACACTCTCCGGACTCTGGCCCGGGAGAAGAGTGCCAAAGGCGTGTGAGGAGGGAAATGTCCCTCCGCACCCTCCCCGGAGCCTCCTCCGGGTCCCCCCGGGCGCAGTCAGATGCCCAGCAGCCTCTGCTGACCGTCCCAAGTCAGCTGCTACGGCGCGGCGCGCTGCTGTCCCATCAGAAGCTCTGAGGTTCGGTTTGCACTTGTATTGAGTCATGGATCTCCCTAAGACCGCTTTTCCTGAACCTCGGGATTTAAACGCTCTGTTCCAGCCTCTTAGGAAAGCTGCCCCTGTAGCCTTAGCGCTTGGCAAAAGGGTAGGGTGGTGAGGGGTGAGCAGTCCCCCGGGAAGAGGTGGGGAGTTGAAAGGGGGTAATCCAATTGAGGAAGACCGGCCTGGAGGCTCTCGGGGTGGGCTAAGTGCGGCGCCAGGAACTTCGCGACCGCCTAAGTATTAACGACGACATGGAGCAGGTGCCAGAATTCTCCCTAAGATCTAGTGGTCAGTCCCAGGTCTGCCTTGGATCCGGATACGCAAGGCCAGATCTGGCGGCATGGGAAACTGAGCACCACGGTTTTCTCCCCAGGCGCAGAGGGCAGCATTCAAGGCTCATGACCCAGATTTTTATTTTGGTACATCGGGCCTCCTGAATAGACTTTTATTGGTGACGAAGAACAATTGACCTGACAGAATGCTATGGAGCTTCGAGGCTAAGGTTCTCAGAATAAGGCCAAGTGCAGAATGAGAACACAGTGAAGCCCTCCGCTCCCGGCAACAACCCATCTTAGGTGGATAGCCCACGTTTTCCCAGACACCGCCGACCCGGTCCCAAGCGGCCGCCCAACTGGGAGGAACTCGATCCTCCCGGAACCTTTCCTAAGAACTACACCACCCTTCTCCCTGGCTCCTCCCAGTCCCACCAAGAGGGAAAAGCTCTGGAGTAGATCACTAACCGCCCAGCTTAACTGGTCCACCAAAAGGCTCCTTCTTGCTCCGGCCAACAATGCGCGTGCGCCAGGGAGAGCCTCCAGGATCCTGCCTTCAGTTTATCTAGGAGAGGAAGACTCTAATCCACCTTCCCGAAGTATATAAACACACACCTAACAAAGAAAGGCTCCAAAGGACAGATTTGCCAAAACTGTCCGCCTTAAACATACTCTTTCCCTTGGCCTGAAGGAACCAAGCAAGAATCCTTTTTTTTTTTTTCTTAAGTGAATGAGGTGGAGATGGATCGCCCCTACTAGCAGAACAATTGTCACCCAGTTAAACAGTGTTAATTAAACCTTAGCAAAACGGTCAACTTCACGGGGCTTAATTTTTTTTTCTCCAAAATATCTGACATTTTAGAAAATGCTGGCTTCTGATCCTCTCTTCTTTCCCACTCCACTAGGCGCTGATGTCCCAACGCAGCTTTCTCCTTCAGCCATCTAGGCGAAGCCTTGGGGTCCTGGGTCCCAGACTGCCTCTAGCTGTGAGGGTAGAAGGAGCAGGGCTGTGCCCGCAGTGTGGCAGTGGTGCCACGTGGGTCCGGGATGAAGAGACCCGGGGACCGGAAGGGCGAGACTGGGCTAGTGATGCCCAGACCTGCAACAGTCCTCAAGCACGCTAACTTTGCAGCGCAGCCTCGCTGGACATACAGAACTGGATGTCTCCTGTCCCCCACCATCTTTGTCTGATGAACACTAATACACTTTGTGGTTGGAACCGCTTCCTGGGGTGATAAAGGGGTGCATTTTAATTCTAGAGTCAAGTGGTTGCGCCATCTCAAAGTTGGGAGCGGGATGGGGTGCACGGTGGAGAATGTTGGGTTGGCTTCATAGTTATTTCTGTAAGTTCTGTACGATACCAAATGCAGTGTTGGCCTGAAAAGCAAAAGAGGCCGCTGCAATTTATTCCAATGGGCGGTTTTTAAGAAGCTGGCAATTTGAACCGGCTGGGTGTTATTTAATGCGATATGAAATCAAATGATCCTATTTCTCAAATAACAGTGTCTGTAAGGAGAAGTGAATCCTCTGAAAGGGTAATTGTCTGCTGATAGTGTTTCCCATTATACCCGATCTTGGCCTAAATGATGTTGGGCAGCAAGGCGGAGAGTAAGGGTGAACTCAAAGCACACCAGCTCGCGCTCGGGAGGAAGAAAGTGTCCCTCTAGATCGCTTACCCGCGAGTCAAGCGAACAATGCCGCCGGTCGCATCACCGATCTGGACGCTATACTGCAGATCTCCGACATCATCAAACTGAAGTGATCTTGGGAATAAGAGAATAAAACTGACTCTCCTTTAGAAAATTTAGGAATCCTTGGTAGCTTGGCATCGTTGAGTCAGCAGATAGTCTGGGAAATAAAACCCATTTAGGCCGTGCTCCCACCTCCCTGCCCCAAGTTAATTTTGAGAACACAGAGTAGTTCTTTCCAGTGCACGATCTCTAGACCTTTCCCTGTCAGGTATTCTCGGAGACCACTTTAGTTCTTGGTAAAGATATTGCTTCCACTAGGAAGCGTTTGTTGCACAATAATGTGTATCATCTGGTTGAGAGAGAAAGGAACATCAAAATTATTCTCTGTAGACCCAAGCCACTGTTTGCTGCAGAACCCGATGTAGGGTTAGCTGTGTCTGAGTAAAGTACTGACAGGAAACAAGTTGAAGGAATGGGTTTAGTAACTGGAACAAAAGTGACAAGTTGGAAACTACTTGTTGGCCTTAGGGAGTGTAAGTAACCCAAGAGTCGAACAAAGGCAATATTCTGGGCCCACCTTTCTTCAAATTTCTGCCTTATCTACTGAAGCAACAGCTTCAACCACAAACCCTCCTTAATTATTACTAACACACCTTGAGGGGAGTGGCATCCATAGAGCCGGGAGCCTTTGGGCAGAAAAAAAAAGGAGCGGTCTTGGCAGGAAGGTGTGGCCAGGTTTTAAGCCACTTAAGGCCAAGGGCCAAAGCAGCTTCTAGGCACTTCCCTCTTCACCTTCCCATTCTTCGGAATTTTCCCCCCTTCACCACTCCCCCGTCAGATTTTGTTTTCTTCCTTAAGGAAGAATATCCTGAAATTGTAGTGAGTCTATTATCTGTTAACTTGGAGGCATTTCAGGCCAATCCTCTTAACACCAGTAGATAGGATTTGTTTCTGCTCCAGATGTGTAGGTTTCTTTTCATTTTCTTTGGGTATATATAATGTGTCATATGTACATTTGCATGCACAGTAAGAGAGACCTATATATACATACATGCATATGCACATATTTTATATCGTGACTTATATTTACAAGGTCTTCAGTTATTAGTGATTTTCTCCCCTCTTTGATGCTATTTTCAGATGATCAAAGAAATCAGGGGGAGGGATGTCATTTTTCCATATCCAAGGAGCTGACTTAGGAAGCTTGCAATCTTTCCTCTGAAGGAGATGCGGCCACCACATCTGCGGCCCAAAGTACAGGACACCAACGCGCTATTCCTAGTGTCTCACCTTTTTTCTTCGTTGAATGAAAGGAGGCATCTTGGTTTCCTCCCGCGTTTCACTCCATGGATACCATTTCTGGGCTGAAAGTTCAGCCGAATTAGGGACCTCTGCAGTTCTAAACATGATGCTTTAATTTTCGCCCTTGTGCTTTGGTTCTCAACAAATCTCTAGGATGCAGTTTCTTAGGGTCTGCTCCAAGAAAGTAAATGATAAAGCCTAAAATACGATCATGAAATAAGAGGAGGTGCTCCCCGTGTCCCACCAGCCGACTCTCAGGACCCCTCTGAGGCTGCCGGTCCCAGTGCGCATAGTTGACTCCACTGAACTCCCAAGGCCGCTAGCCACCTGCCTCGCCCCGGGCTGAACTGTGTAGCCACCGCCTGGGCCAAGTGACAGCCTCCGCCCTTTTCCTTTAGCGCTGCCCAGCACTCACTCTTCTAGGGCGGTAACCCTTTTTAAAAAGCAAAGGAGCCCATTTCTCACGATTCCAGCTCCGCTCTCCAAACAATTAGAAACCCCGAGTCTTAGTTTTGTTGGTGTCTCTGTGCGACCCCCGCACCCTGGTGCGTTGGGGCGGCTGAGCACACCTTCTGGATTGAACTCCTGGATGGCGTGAACCCGGTTCGGCACTAGACTGGGGCAGGGTCTGCGGGCTCAGGAAGAATGGCTTCGGGTGGTCCCACCCGACGATCACCAGGCCTGTGCACAGGAAAAGCCACTTAAGGTCAAGGTGCGTGGGGGCAGGAGCCAGAGGGAGACCCAGAGCTCCAGGCCCCGTGTCCCTTCTTTCCAGGGGCGTCGTAGCCCCAGAAACATCATAGTGCTGCAGAGCACTATGATTTAAGATCTGACAGTCCCCTGCCAGCGGCGGCTTTCCTACGACCAACTGCTTTGCCATGAGAAGAGCGGGCGGCTTTGACCCACGCTGCCGAGTGTCCACACCTCCCCTCCCCTCGGAAAGCGACCCCACCCCCCACTCAGGTTCCTCCTCCTACTTCCCTCCCCAGACCCACTGACCTTGGGAAGGCAACGACCCACGGTGGCAGAGCCTCTCCAGGCAAGTGCAAGACTCAAGCGCTGCCGGTACTCGCTGGCTGGTCCGTGTCCCCCACCGCGGCCGGGAAAGTGAGGAGCTCCCCTCCCCCACGCCTTATAATTTAATCACATGAGATATTAAATGATCAAGCCGCTCATTAATCATCACTCGAGTTATTGGGACTGAGCCTTGTGTTTTGACAGCCCAGAATGGTTCACCCAACTCCGGATGCGTCTGGGTTTGGGGGATGGGGGCTCTCTAACCACTCTTAAGAGACCGGTGAGCCCTACGCGGATTGTTAGGACTTCTTGTTTAGGAAAAGATTTGGGAAAGCGCAGTCCCTGCTTTAGAGTTCAGCTGAGAGTTTGTCGGAAGCCCAGACACATCCTTCGCGGCCCATTTTCTTAAAAGTTAGATTTAATCTGGGTGATTTACATAGACAGTCGACTTTAATCAATAGAATCCTCATTTGCAGTTTTTCAGCAGGGTAAATTTGACCCAATCCCAGCATCTTCTTTACTTTCTGTGCATGGTATGAAGTTGAGGTGTTTGAAAAACAGATGGAGCCAGACCAGTGAAGACATTTCCAAGAATGGCTTCCTTAACTCCAGTGCAAGGAGGTTGTCCTGCTTTTTCTGCATACTACAAATGCGAATAAAGAAAAATAAATAAATGTTTTCAGTTAAATACTTATTTGAAGGTTTCATTTTTTAAGCCATAAACTCATTTTTTTTTCATGCTTCACCTTTTCTATTTTTACTAACTGGATCTTTTAAAATGAACAAACACATACACAAAAGAAGTACCTATCAAAAGCTATCTTGGTGCAGAGCAGTGTGGCCATCCCTCAGCATTTAAGCTCACACACCCGCAGAAAGAATAAACAGAAAGGAAGCCATCTCCATTTTCAGAAGAGTGACAGAAAGAAAACCAGATCCCCATGACAGATACCAATCTGTCAACCAGCATAGATATTTTAAACCATCTATTCTGAAACTCCCTTTTAGAAGAAATTTTACTCTCATTCCCAGTTCCCTAAGCTGAGCCTGGAGTGCCAGAAGCAGGTCAGTCTCTGTAGGAAGAGGCTACAGCAAAACGCAGTATCAGTTTTAAAGTTTTCTGAGCAAATCTTAGATCTAGCCAATTAGTTTCACTTTAGAAGTATATAGGCCAGATGTTGTGGCACTTGCCTGTACTCCAGCACTTGGGAGGTAGAGAAAAAGAATCAGGAGTTCAAGGTCATTCTTAACTGAAAAGCTAGTTTGAGGTCATCATGACCTCCAGAAAACCTTGTCTCAAAACAAACAAACGAACAAACAAACCACTTAAATTAAACCAATAAATAAAAATATAAAATAAAACAAATACCAATGCAGGATATGCTCAAAATCCTTAGAAGCTAAATTAGATTTAATTTTCCTCTCAGAGTATGGGGACAATGTAGTAAGCAGGTAAGTATATAAACCCTGGCCCTATGGTTCCATTTTATCACAGAATATCATCAATAATATTAAATGTGTCTAAGGCTATTCATGAGATATTTTCTTTTCTGTTAGTCTGTTGCTTGCATTTTTCTATCCTGCTCACTAACACACAGAGATAAGTATCAAAACTCAACATATACACATGCGTTGCTAGGTGAAATTCATAAATCCTACAGAAGCTAGTGCAAGGGAGAGAAAGCATAATGTGGTATGACTTTTTTTCATAAACCAATGTAGAAAAAATATATATCTTTACTATCTTTAGGCAGTCAGTCATGCCTGTGTCTGTTCTGTTCTGAAATGACAGGGACATGTGTTGTCAGGAACTGAGAGATCACTTTGTGTCCTAGGAGTTAAAGTGGGCTGTTGGCAAATGCCTATATTGGAAGACTTTGTTCTAAATATGGTGACTTTGAACATAGCCTGAATTAGTGATCTTGGTATTATCCTCTTCTGCAATGTGGATCGAGGAATTACACTACATAAAAAGCTTCAAGACAATGAAAACACAAAGTTTAATTGACTGGAAGCCTAAACATGGGGAAAAATAATTCCATTTATTTGTCTGTATTGTCATTTTTGTTTGTTTGTTTTTGGCTTTTTGAAACAAGTCTTCACTAAGTAGACCACGCTAGCCCAGAAAAAGTCTATGCTACCATGCCAGTTTATAGTGATGGTTTTGTACACATTACCAATTGTTCCTGGAATGTCAGAGGTGTGTTTATGGAAAATGAACTTAACACAGGGACTTTATGGAGCTTGTTCACAACTCACAGCCAAAGCAGGAATTCACATTTCTCACTTCGTAGCCCATTGCTCTTGTTTGAGAAAGCTAGTTGTTGTAAATTTTTAAATTAGTTATGTTTGTAAACTCTCTCCATCGCCCACCTTTGTTTTCTGAAACTCTTTCAGAATGTAAACAAATACCAGGAAGTAGTTTCATTAATATTGTGAGTGGCCTCGGCCAGCCAGTTAAACCCTTTGAAAGTAAAAGAACATTTCCTGGAACAGTTCTGCCTCAGATCAACTCCTGCCTGAGCTTCTAGTGACCTGTAGGTTTCAGATTTGTCAAGCTATGCATTCCCAGACACCAACCCATTTAAATATATGTGAATTCACACACAATTCTTTAATAGTCATGAGATCTTCATTCTTAGACCATCCAAAGGGGAGGGGAATCAAATCTATGAGTATTCAAATCTTATGTAAAAAGTCATAATATTTGCATATAATTATGACATCTTCCTTAAATACTTTATTTATTTTATTTACTTATTTGAGAGAAAGGGTTTAAGTATGTGGTTCTATCTGACCTGCAACTTTTTGCCTAGACCAGGCTAGCGTGAACATACAGTGATTTTCCTGCCTGACTCCTGAATGCTGGGATTGTAGAAGTGTAATCCCAAGACCAGCTTCTGGCCTATATTTTAAATCACCTCTAGCAACAGTATTTAAGTAGTTGTTACATTGTACTGTTTGGGGACTGATGGAAAGAAAAACAGGTCTATACTTATTCAGTACAGGGGCCACCTTTGTTGGCCTAACTAAACACAACAGTAAAGGTGTGGCATTTTTATAAAAATACACCAGGATTCAGCAGATAAAAGTGCTTGCTTCCCAAGCCTGGAAACCTGAGTTCTAACCTCTGAACCCAGGTAAAGGTGGAAGGAAAGAACTCACTCCCCAAGGTTGTCCTCTGGCCTCCATAGGGGGGCACTATGGCATGTGTACCACACCCCCTCCCAATGTAGGAATAAACACAATAATGAATGTTGAAGTGTTTTCTATTCTCAGTTGGCTAAATCAAAGGGTGTGATATAAAACCCAAACACTTAGAGAGATGACTCTATCTGTCTAGTTCTCTCTCTCTCTCTCTCTCTCTGTGTGTGTGTGTGTGTGTGTGTGTGTGTGTGTGTCTGTCTGTCTGTCTGTGTCTTAAAGATTGTTTTTCTGACAGGGTATGGTGGTGCATGCTTTTAGCTCCAGCACTTGGAAAACAGAGGCAAGTAGATCTTTGTGAATTTGAGGCTAGCCTGGTCTACAAAGTGAGTCCCAGGACAGTCAGGACCACACAAAGAAACCATGTCTCAAAAAAAAACAACAACAACAACAACAAAGCAACAGCAAAAACAAAACAAAGCCAAGATTGTGGGGAATTTCTGTAAGTAAGGTTGAAGTCTGGCATGTCCAGAAAGCCACTGAGCTCCATACCAAATGACAGACTCCCTTTTTTTTCAGCAGAATCTTTTCCTGATCTGGGGATCTTCTGAGGAGAGTCATGTAGCCCAACCCTTTCCTGATAAGAAACTGGCCCAGTGAACCCGGAGTTCTTTCCCCACCCCTGCTGCCCATGAGATAATTAGGCACTGGGTTTCCTTTATTCTAATGGGACCATACTCAGTGAACCAAACAAATTTACCTCTCAAACCCCTCCCCACTGCCCAAAGGTTTATGGTGTCCTTGATTCATGAAATAAACTCTCTCTCTCTCTCTCTCTCTCTCTCTCTCTCTCTCTCTCTCTCCCCACAACTACCTGAGATTCAGCTGTTTGTTTTGATCTTGGGAAGGAAGCAGCAGTCTTCCTTCTATGAAGAATTAACCTCCTCCAGTCACCACAGTGGCTGCCTCCATAGACGCTGAGAGGCCCTGAGCTCCTGTTTCTCCTGGGCCCACGTGGCTCATCTATAGTGCTCATCTGTGGCAGCAGCTGGTTGGTGGATGTCCCCAAAACAGCCTCCAAATCTGCCTGAACCAAGGAGGGCTCCCAAAGCTGCTTGGCTCAGTCTAATGGCTCCAAGAGCTCCTTGCAGCTGCCCAACACAGTTTAGCTAAAAGAGCTTTGACCTTCCCGTACACTGCAGAGAGGGTTTCTCTTTCCTGCATGTTTATCATAAGAGTTGTAAAACTTAGTGGTAGAATTCTCCTACTGCTCCAGCCTGGCCGGATATTCTGTGGCACAGATCTCGGCCCCGTGTTTCACCCTTTTTTGCCTGGAAACTGACTGTGCTTGGATCTTCCAGCAGAGGAGTGTTCATTTCCAGCCTGGTAATGGACCAGGCTGGGAATTCCCACTGGAAGACACAGAACAGCACAAGATAGTTTCTCTAGAGAACTGTGATAAGGGGCATGGGCAGGACCCACATAGCTGAACCCAGTAACACAAGAACCAATGACTAACCTTTGTCAGCAGTCAGAAGAGAAGTGATAATGGCTACTACATCCTGCACCTCCATCCCTCAGCCTCATTGTCTCCATAATGATCTTTTCCTACATTGAATTTCAGCTCTCCCCAACCATTCTTGTTTTCAAATTTCCAAGGATCATTCATGAGCAATTTCACAATGATTTTTTTTTTTTTTGGTTTTTTGAGACAGGGTTTCTCTGTGTAACAGCTCTGGCTGTCCTGGACTTGCTTTGTAGACCAGGCTGGCCTCAAACTCACAGAGATCAACCTGCCTCTGCCTCCCAAGTGCTGGGATTAAAGGCATGGGCCACCACACTCGGCTCACAATGCTTAAATTTATAATGTGCATTTTGTTCTTGCCAAGACAAGCAAAATACAAAATAGTGAATAAAAACCTTGTAAGACAATATGAACAGATTAATGAATTATAAAAAGTTATAGGGTCTGAAGAGGTTATAAAGTCAGACAGTTGGTAGGCAAATGTGAAGGAGTTTATTTTCCCTTCACAATCAAGTTGTTTAAATAAACCTCAAAATATTCTGTGGTTTCTTAATAGCTTTTGTAAAATAGTGACATTGACCTAAATTCTATAGATTTTCTAAAGACAATTTTCTGTAACACTATAGCCAAAATACATTGAGAAGGTAACTGAAAATCTTAATAGAGAAAACAGGAAGTCTAATTATTCTACTATTCTTGGATTCCCAGCTCCATCTGTTTTTTAAATTTTTTTATTTTGTTTTTGAGATTTAAAGGGCGATGAAAACTTTGTATTTCATTACTACCTCCAAAACTGATAACATCTTCTTTGACAATAAAGGAAAAGAAGTGGCTATTTATTATAGTATGCTTGAGTGTGTATGTGTGTGTGTGTGTGTGTGTGTGTGTGTGTGTGTTTGTATTTGCACAGGTTAGAGAACAGTTTGCTAGTGTTGATTCTCTTTCTGCCATTTGTGTCCCAAGGTCAAACTCAGGTCATCCAGCTTGGCAGCAAACATTGTTACCTGATGAACCATCCCAATAGCACAACATTTTTTTTTCTTTGTCCTTTTATTGCCCATAGATGATGATGTCCTAATTTCCAATGTATGTTGGAACATGTAGAAGTATAGTCTTACAGAGAAATTCATATCTTGTAGAGAGCTGCGACGTGCCGCGCCTTAAAGATGGCGCTGGTCTCCGCCTTCCACCAGCCCGACGGTGAGCGCTCTCGGTGGTAAACAAGTCCATATTTGGCTAAGACCGCTGATCTGGCTTGCTTCCGCATACGTGGGCCTCTAAGATAGCACTACGTGGCTTTACTTGATTGGCTGTTCATTTAGTATTTAGCCTGTGGGTTGGGTCTGCCCGGCCTATTCGGAAGACTGTTTTCAAGGGACCTGAATAAACTGCAGGAGAAGAGCTTTTGTGAGTTGCGTCATTCCTTGCTGGACAAGGGGGGACGCGACAATATCTGAAATAGTAAAACAAATTTAGGAAAAAGGAGAAATTAGCCAGGCCTTTTGGCATAGGGATATAATCACAGCTACTCTGGAGGCTGTGTCCATTGAATCATAAGTTCAAGGACTGCCCAGGCCACTTAGTAAAAAAAAAAAAAAAAACCTGTCTCAAAATAAAAAGGTTTTTAAAAGACTAGAGTAGTAACTCAGTGATAGAGCTCTTGGCTATCATGTGAGAGTACCCAATATCAGTATTAAGGAAGGAAGGAGAAGGAAAGGGGGGGGGATGAAGGCAGGAAGACAGGAAGGAAGGAAAGAAAGAAGGAATGGAAGGAGGGAGGAAGGATGGGTCTTGGAAAAGGAACTGAATTATATATAACTACTTACTCTTCTAGCATTTCCTAGAGACTGAACTTGTTCTGTGTGCTTTTCGAGACATAGTTGGCCTGAGTTTCTCTTATATTGTATCATTACTTCTAGAATATAAAATTATTTTATCTCATTTACTTTTTCCCTTTTTTTCCCAGTCAGAAGCTCATGTAGCTTGGACTGCCCTCAAACCTATTGCCAAGGGTGGCCTTAATTTCTGATTCTCCTACTTCATCAACCTCCCAAGCACTGGGATTACAGGCATGTCCCACCATGCTCAGCTTCCCTCTGCTTCTTTTTAATAATTTATTTTTTATTTCTTCAAGTTACATCTCAATCACAATCCCCAACCTACTCCCCACTCCAGTCCCACCCTCCCACCTTCTTCCCCATCAACCCCCCATCCTTTTCTCTCTTTTTTTTTAAGTTTAAGGTATATCTTTTTCTCTCCAACACCTCCCCCTTTCAGTCCAACAAATGGTTCTTTCTCTAATAACAAAAAAAAACAATACAAAACAACAGGAATAAATAGGCCACAATTATGAGAGTTATATGGCTTAGCATACATTCCCAATGTCCAGTCCATATGTATTTGGGACCTGACTTTAACATCCCTCTGCTTCTTATTTTAAGTTCATCCTATATACTTTAGTCTTGGGAAGAGAGCTGCAAAGACTGTTATTTCTGATCTTAATTCAGAAATTCAGCAGATCTATAACATCTCTTGAAGTTACAGGAGTACAAACATCATAAGGCTGGCCCAAGATTAGGCTTAGGTTAGCACTTCCTGGTCATGTTCAAATTCCTCCACTGGCTAGCTTCTGAGTGTGTCCACCATTTGCCTGCTGAGGCCAGAAGAGGGTCCTGGATCCCTTAGAAGTGGAGTTACAGATGGTTGTCAGCTTTCATATGGGCATTTGAAACGGAACCTGGGTCCTCTGCAAGAGTAGTAAGTGCTTTTAACTTCTTAGCCCCTCTTTCTAGCCCCCATAATAAGTCTTTTTTTTTTTTTTTTTTTTTTTTTGGTTTTTCGAGACAGGGTTTCTCTGAATATCTCTGGCTGTCCTGGACTCGCTTTGTAGACCAGGCTGGCCTCAAACTCACAAAGATCCGCCTGCCTCTGCCTCCCAAGTGCTGGGATTAAAGGCGTGCGCCACCACCGCCCGGCTCCATAATAAGTCTTAAAATAGACTGATTTCTTTCTTTTTTATGTTTGTTTTGGTGAGTTTTTGTTTGTTTCTTTTCTAGGTCTCTGCTTTTCCATATGAATTTTATAATCATTTTGTAAGTATCGTTATAAAAAGTCTGCTAGGAATCTTATTGGAATTCCATTGATTATATAGTTTAATTGGAGACATCAGCTCCCTCAGCCATGCTGTATGTCTGGATAAGAATTTTTCTCTACTTAACTTACAAATTCTTTAACTGCTCTCAGCAATGCTTACAGTTTTCAGCATATAGGATTTTCACGTTTTACACCAGGTTTGTGAACTACATGAGATAGTTCAGATTTTTAAATGCTATCATATCTTACCCATCTTGTGTTGATGTAACAGAATAGCAGAGACTAAGTAATTTATAAACAAAAGAATTTTATTTGGCTCATAATTCTGGAGGCTGGCAACCCAAGAATAAATGGCTGTATCCAATGAGGGCCTCATGCTGTTTGGTGACAAAGTAGAGGACAAGCAGGTGTGCTGGGAAGAGGACAACACAGAGCAGTCTCATTTTATGACAACCAACTGTCAAGGTAGCCTATTAATGCCAATCTTCTGTTAAGGTCCTATAGTCTCACACTGTTACACTGGGGAGCTAAATGACAATATGAGTTTTGGAGATTTTCAAACCACAGCATATTGTAAGTAGTGTGATGATCAGTTTTTGTTGTTGGTTGGTTGGTTTGGTTTCTCAAGACACAGTTTCTCTACGTAGTCCTAGCCATCTTGGAATTTGCTATGTAGACCAGGCTGGCCTCAAACTCATAGAGATCAGCCTGTCTCTGTTTCCCCCAACTCCCATCCCCAAGTGCTGGGATTAAAGGTATGTGCCACCACTGCCTAGCTATGATGATCAGTTTTGATTGTCAAGGTAACTGGATTGAGAAGCACGTGGGAGGTTAGTCAAACTTGCTTCTGGACTTACCTTCAAGAGCAGTTCCAGAGAGGAATGACTAAAGGAGAAAGACCCACTTTGAATATGGGTGGCACTACCCAACAGGCTGGGCACCAAGATGGAATAAAAGACAAAGAAGACTCCCACTAGCATAGGTTCTCCTCTGCTTCCATGAGGTGAGCTGTTCTGAAACTACTATCCAAAATATATCTGTCTTCCTTTTAAACTCTCTCAGGTGCCTGTGAGGGAGATGAAAACTTGGCTAACTCAATGCTATTGAAAACTCTTCAATCGCCTATTACTCCTTGCTGTTATATTTAAATACAATCATTTTTGTCTATTGCTTCTTTACCTTCCCATCTCCTCAGCAAGTTAGGAGAAACCAGAGCGATATCACTTGGTTTTCATGTTCCCCATAAATCTGTAGTTTATTTTTTAATTTTATTTACTATTTGTGTGTGTGTGTGTGTGTGTGTGTGTGTGTGTGTGTGTGTGTGTACAAGCATGCTCACCCCAGCAGTCATGCAGAAGTCAGAGAACAGCTTTCAGGAGTTTGTCTCTCCACAATGAGTTCTAGGGATGGAACTCGGGTCATGAGAGTCATGTGACAAGAATGTTTTACCCACTGAGCCATCTTGCTGGCCCTGGAAATGGAATGTAGATGACAATGGGTTAGTCCTCTCCCTCCTATGAGAGTCGAAGAAGAATATAAACTCTTGACTGTTAGGAAAGACATAGAGACCTTAAGAAGAATATAAACTCTTGACTGTTAGGAAAGACATAGAGACCTTGTGGCACTGTTGCTTTAATGGGGCCCCATATGCTAAGAATACAGACTGTGACTGAGTCATAGCCAGCACCAAATCTCCATCAGTGTTCCTGGCTCTCTAAGGAAACTTATTTTGTGCCTGTGTTAAACACACTTTAGGCCAAGTACTCAAAAGTCCTTACTTGTTGACCTGTCATGAAGTGCTCCATTAAGGACACCAAGGCTAAATTCAGAGCTAATGTATGTGTTCTTCCTAAACAACAGATTCTGTCACTGTCTGCTCTCTCTTGGTCCACCCTGGAGATCTCATTCATAGTTTCTGTGTGACCCAGGTCATCCTGTATCTCTGTCCTTAACAGTGTCCCTGGAGTGGGATGACTTTGAGAGCACATGACCAGCAGATTTGGTTCCTTGAGAAGGTTCACCTTCTTTTTCTTTTTCTGTTTCTCTGTGTAGCCCTGGTTGTCCTGGACTCGCTTTGTAGACCAGGCTTGGCCTTGCACTGGCAGAGATCTGTAGCCTCCCAAGTGCTGGGATTAAAGACTTGAGCCACCACACCTGGCAATTACAGACAGCTGTGAACTGACATGTGGGTGCTGGGATTTGAACCTGGGTTCTTTGGAAGAACAGCCAAACCACTGAGCCATCTCTCCAGCCCAGGTTCCGCCTTCTTCATGAATGGTGACTTCCTGCTGTTTCTTCACATAGAGAAAAGGCAAATGGGAAAAATTGTACAAGGGCCCTTTTAGAAGGTATTTAATCCCATTCACAAGAGATCTTCCCTCAATGGCTAGTAATTACCAAAAACCCTATCTCTTGACACCAAAGTTTTTGTTGGAGACTATAATTCTTTCTGGTATGTATTCTAGACTGGCCTTGAAATCATTATGTAGCACAGGCTAGCCTCATACTCACAGCAATAATTCTGTCTTGATTTCTCCAGTGCTGAGATTATAAACATACACTACCACATCCAGTGTTGTCTTCAAGACTATTTCAACCTGTAAGCTTCGGAGGGACACAATAAAAAGACCATAGCTGGAGAAAATTCCCAGGAACAAACAAGCCTCAATGAGTAATAAGGGTGGGTGGGTAGACTGAAAAGTCTACTTACAGTTGGGTGTGTAGCTCAAAGACAGAGCACATGCTTAGCATGCCCAGGACCTGGATTCAATCCCAGTGTCACCAAAAAAACAGAAATAAAGGAAGCAAGAGCCTGTTTCCTCAGTCTTCAGTCAAAATGATTCTGTTTGTTCCTACACAGTCCTCTAGAGGCTGAGCCATAGCTGCCCATGGAGATCATTTGCTCAGTAAGGTTCCTAATATCCACTTCCTTCCCTTGTGTTTCACATCCTTTCTCTCCCAACCACTTCCTGGGACCTTCACCTAAATAAATGAATTGTGGCCCCAAACCTTGTTTTGAGGCATGATTTGGGGCCACTGAAATAAAGACAGGTGTTCAGAAAAATGATCAAGTGGATTAATTGTAAAGCCAGGATAGGAACCCAGGTCTTCAGACTCTGCATTATTTCTTTCAGCCTTCCCAAATGTGGGGTGATACGCTGAAGTCACTGATGACACCATGTCCAGTGTCATCACCACGTCCACCATGGTCTATGGTTGGTACTAACAGTGCAGCACTAACTTTGCTAGGCATTACACGTCTCACTGTAAGTGGTTTCCAGCAGGCAAAAATAGCTGGTGATCCAAGAAAAGATTACAGTTTAGGTCTCAAAAGCCATTTAAGGATAATGCCTCAAAGGCAGAGGAATAAAAATGGTATAGGGTGTTAAAAACAACCCCATGGAACTAGAGAGATCTCTTTCAGCAGTGGAGCACATCTGTAAGCATGATGCAATGTTACAGGTTTCAGAAAGCCAGTTTGTTGGTCAGGGGCACTTACAGAGGCATAACACTACACACTTCTGTTACTGGAGTTGTTAGGGTCAGCCCCTGGGACCTGGCAGACATGACAAGCTAGGCTTGGCAACCTTTCCTCAATATGCCAGTGAGAAAGAGTGGTAAAAAGTGACTAAAGGGAGTTGTTTGATATGGTAACTAACTCTAAGAATGTGAACTCTTAGAAGCTAGCCTCCATAAGAAAGCAAAACCAAAAACCTAGGCCATTGTAAGATGCAGGACCATGAGGTAAACAAGACCCAGCCCTTTGACCCCACTCTCTGTCTCCCACAGGGTTGTTTTCTTGCCTTCCAAAGAAACACCACCAGCTTGTGTTGATTGAATAACTCTGTCAGGCATAATTCAAAAAACATCACACTGTTTACCACATTTATCTTCTCAACAGCCCTGAGAAAGGAGTGCATTGATACTGTCACCATTGTAGAAGTGACAATTTGGGACACAGCAAAGATAAGCATTCTGCCCAAGGCACACAGTTTGTAAGAGCAGGCAATGTTTACCACATTTATGATGTGCCTGAGTCAAAATTCTCAACCTCTGTTCAGCCACTCCTCAAGGACACAGTGTAAGTACTTGGAGTAGGAGAATGTTCTCAGTGGCTTCATCATTGAGGTGCCCCAGGAATGAATGAAGCCTATGTTTCTACAAATACTCATGGATAATTGAATACAATGAGAAGTGCAACATTCTCCACCGGTGCCTTCTCACCCTGTAAACACGAATACATAGCTGTCAAATTAAATGGCGTTTATTATGCAGAACTCTTTAGTTTTAACCTGCCTGTGAGTGCACTGTCAGGTGAGAAGCTTAGAGTGTGTCTTTGTTTCCAATTCTCGTAGTTAGGAGTACTTGTTGAACCCTGATGAGAAGTGCATCCAAGTGGCAAACAATTATGAAATCCACCAAATGATTTTTGAGGAGAATCTTTGCAATGTAAGATGAGTTCATGTGTGTTGCCAACACCTGCAACCTGCTACTCATACACCCAGGGCTGCAGATCTGTCCCTGCCTAGTGCGCAAAGCCATTGTACAAGGATTTGGTGCAGAGGGCCCAGTCCTGGAGAATTCAGAGGGGCTGATTCAAGGACTTAATTATAGGTAGACAAGGTCGGCGGGACAAAGTTTATCTCATTAATCAATGTCTCTAACATTTCATTTTCCAGCTTCTACTCTCATAGTCTGTATTTTGGCTATTATTAGCTTTCTGGTAGCTCAGATATTGTTGAGACTCCTTTAGTAGTTGTAAGTTTCACTGATTTGAAACAAAATGAGGAAATTTATTCATTGGCATTTTTATTTATTTGCTCACTAATGTTGCCAGGATTGAAACCGTGGCTTCATACATGAATTCTCTGTTCTTTTATTGGACCACCAATATCTTATTGTCTCAATGTCTCTGAGTAAAATGCTCTTAGCAATCACAAACTTTCCAATATTAGTCAAGGTTTGTGGGTCCCTGGCCCATGAGGGCAAGGGGAACAGAGGCAGGGAGCAGGGTTCTATCAGCCAGGAGTGTGATGGAAGAACTTCTGGGAGCCAGATTCAGTGAGACAGCTCAACTTTATTTGGAATGGACAAGGGCTTTATAGATCTTGGGGAGTGGGTACAGTTTCCAGGGTGAAACTGAAGCTTAGTTAATATATTTATTAATAACTATAAACTGTTATATTAAACCAGCTGAGCAGCTGGCAGCAGGCCTGGCCTGTAGGCCTGGAGGGCCTGACTCACCTTAGCTGGCGGCCTGACCTATCCTGGGGATAAAACCCTGGGCCAAGGGTGGCCTTCACCATTGATGAAATTGCAACCCTGTTAACTAATATATTTATTAATACTATAAGCTGTTATATTAAGCCAGTGGAGCAGCCAGCAGCATCCCGGAGGGAAGCCTGGTGACCTGCCTTAGCTGGAGGCTTGAAACCTGCAGCAGCCTTTTCCCCAATAGTTAAATACACCAAGACCTTTTTAATGTTTCAACGTTTAGGCCTGATGACTCTCAATTAGCTAATCTAAGTTAACCGGATCAACTATTCTCAACTCGCTATGTGGTTTGCTGTACCTTCAGAGCTCACACCCAGACGTCCTGCTGCTTCTGTGTCCTGGCAGGAGACAGGACTTCCTATGTCTCTTCTTATGTCTGTTCCTTAGTTAGTAGCAGGAAGTTCTACCTTTCTATTCTCTCTCTGCCCAGCTAAATGGCCATCAGCAACTTTTATTATCCAATTAGAGAGTGCCTCAGAAAGGGCAATAGGACCTTCCTCCAACACCAGGGTGAGTGTACATTATTGGCTGGGGCTGAGGTGCTGGGAATGCTTCATTTACACAAAGAGGAACTACAGATACTTGCTTGGCAGGTTCTTATCCAGAGAGAGGAAGTTGAACCTTTGGTCATGTAATTTGGCCATAGACTATGTGACTGTCCTCAGAGGTGGTGGAGGTGGGGCTTGTGTGCTGGAGCATGTAGGCCCAGAACAGGGAGAAAGTAGTTCCCAACTCCTGTTGGCCTCAGGATGAGATTTTTGGGTTTGAGGCACATCTCAATCTCACTCTTGCTCTAGGCCAGCTCCCTCAGTTGCACATGCCCACAAAGGTTCACCAGAGAAACAGAAACAGCAGAAGGCACATTGGGGGTGGGGTGGGAATTGACTTACAAGACTATAGGAGATATCAGTATTATTTCCTAAGTCCTTTAACTGAGTAGATCAGACCCATCCAGCTATGGAGATACTGTGACTTAGATATACTTTCAATGTATCCCTCCAAGTGTTCATGTGCTGGAAGCTAATTGAGTGACTGGACTTGTACATGAAAATAAAAATCCTTAGGGAACAGTTTTGGGGGATGAAGATTAGAAGAAAACCAAAGTGTCAGGGAGAAGCAAATGGAGACTAATTTTCCACTATATTGCTTCTGGTAGCTTTCATTTTTCTCTCTTCATACAAATATTATTATTATTATATTATATTATATATCTGTCTGTATGTATTATGGACATATACAATATATATATATATACATGTGTCATATAGCATATAGAAAATACATTCTAGGAAAATACATCTATTCACCAACTATAATCAGCTATACATAAAATCTCTGAGTGACATAGTATGTATTTTACACATCTCAAATACTATGGTTTACATATGATTTGAGTGGGTCTTCTAGGGTTTCATTACTAAGATCCCTATTGTGAGGTATTAACAGAGTGAAAATTAATCTGACTATGATGTTTAAAAATAGGACCTGGGGGAAATGATAAGTTTTAAAATCATTAAGGTAGTAATGCTATGTGACTATCAAGGCAGAGACTGGGATACAGCATCTCCCAACCAAGGAATACCAAAGATTGTCTCCCACCCACCAGAATCTAGATGAGGCATGAGGAGTCTTCTTGGCTGTCTAAGGAAGGAACCAACCCTGCAGAGAATTCCATCTTTGACTTCTAGCTTCTAGAATGTGACACAGTGAATTCTATGGCTTTAGCCACCCCCACTGTGGTACTGTGCTGTAGCAGCACTGACATACTTATACAATATCCAACCAGTTACTGAATTATCTATACAAGACAGAGAAAAAATGAGGGCAAGGGCTGGTTAGGCAGTTAAGAGAGCTGGTTGCTCTTATAGAAGACCTGGGTTCTATTTCAAGCACACATAAACTCACAACTGCCTGTAACTCCAGCTCCAGGGGAATCCAACACCCTGTTGTTGATTCTGAGGAACTCCTTCCCCTCTGCACGCGCGCGCACACACACACACACACACACACACACACACACACACACACACACACACACACACACAC
>CAJQZJ010032307.1:1613646-1654598 GCA_907164525.1 Lophiomys imhausi
GTGTGTGTGTGTGTGTGTGTGTGTGTGTGTGTGTGTGTGTGTGTGTGCTTGCTAAGATATGAAGTGTTCAGAGACAGAGTGTGACCAGCAGGTGTCTGCATCCACAGAAGAGGGAACTGAGAACAAAGATTTTTACATCATTATTACAAAGAACTTGCAATTCCGGAGGTGATGGAGTTTCATAGAAACTGTGGCCCTTTTTCACTAGATACTGCAGATTCATTTTTTTAAAGATTATCTTAAAATAAAGTCAAACTTATAGCAAAATTCCAAACTTGGGACAAAGACCCAACAGTTCCTTCACCCAAATTCTCCCAAAGTCCGAATGATACTATATTTTCATTTTCTGTTTCCATACATCTATCTAAAATCAGTGTTTTTCTCTGAGATATTTGAAACTTGGGTGTGATGGTCTTCATTACTAAAATCTTCAATGTACTTAAAAAAAAAAAAGACAAGAATGCTTTTGATACAACCACAGTGCAACTCTCACAGTTACCTTCAGCCTTGCTGGTCTCCCCATACACTCCTGCCAGACGCCAGTTGTCCTAGAAATATCCCTTTTTTCTGATTCTTTCTGGTCTAGGGTTTTCTTGGGAAACATGGTTTGCATTTGGTGTGCCATGTCTCTTTTGTCCTCTTGAAATGATTTCTTGGTCTGTCTGTCCCTGCCTTTCATATTCTTGACCATTTCTTAAATATAGCATGCTTTCTAGAGGGTGACCCCCTCGCTGGGTCCTTCAGATGATTCCTCATGTTCAGACTTCAGTCATTCAGTCTTGGCATTAATACCATGGTGGCATAGCATCCTAGATGTACTTAAAGCATCTTTCTGTCCTTGTAATTTAAGCACAAATTCCTGGTACCATCTAGCCATTCATTTTTTTATGAATCAAGCACTCAATTGATTATAAAACCCTTGAAGGTTTAATAATCAAGATCTCAATACAGATTTCTAATGTGGAAATTAATATACAATGTCCTTTTCATTTTTATTCTGTTCAGTCTTTGTTTGCTTTTTGAGACAAGGTCTTATGTATTTCTGGCTGGCCTCAAACATTTTCCCTTACTTTGAGAGTCGTTGTCAATTTTTGTTTTTCAGATAAGTTTTCACTATGTAACCCAGGCTGGCCTCAGTGTCCTGACTGTAGCCTCAGAAGCACTGGCCTCAGTGTCCTCTTGCTGTAGCCTCAGAAGCACTGGGTTTTCAAGGCATGTACTGTACAGTGTTCCACTGCTGTTGGTCATAGGTCTTTGTTTCAGCTATCCATGACATTTTCTCCTTTTTTAACTTGATGGACGGGACAGTATCAAAAAGGTGTGATTTCAGAGGACACATGGTCTAAATCCATTAGCTTACCCAATACAGTGACTATATATATATGTGTATTTTTTTTTTTTTTTTTGTATTACAGTGAAAAGAAGAGATTGGGCCTGGAAAACAAGCTTTATGACTACAATAAGTCTGACAAATGCAGGTAAGAGATGACAGTGATGATTGTCCAGCTTGTTTGCAGCTGTTAGTCAAGACTTAATCCCCATAACTGGGGGGGGGGGGTTGGCTACCCCTTTAATCTCAATGCTGTGGAGGCAGAGGCAGGCAGATCTCCATGAGTTTGAGGCCACACTGGACTACGTAGTGAGTCCCAGATCATCTAGGACTACTTAGAGAGACTCTGTTTAAAAAAAAACAAAACAAAAAAAAAACAAAAAGAAATTGACCCCTAGTATTATGTCAGTTATTCTATAGTTTCTATAGTTGGAATATTTTTATCATTCTTTTATTTTTAATACATAATAATTTGAAGTAAATGTTATAGTTTTATATAACTATTATTAATAAACATTTTGTTTTTATTATTTAGTTTTTGTATTAGTTCAGGAATATGGTTTTGCTAAAAATTTTAAAATAAGGTAATATAGTCTTTTTTTCGTCTTGTTTTTCAAGACAAAGTTTCTCTGTGTATCCCTGGCTGTCCTGGAACTTGCTCTGTAGACCAGGCTGGCCTTGAACTCAGAGATCTGCCTGACTCTGTCTCCAGGTGCTGGGATTAATGGTGTGGGCTGCTGCCACACAAGGCTGTCTTTTTGATTCTTATTTAAACATGTTTGGTTCTGTAGTATAAGGTATGTAATTATTACAGCAGATCTATTAGCTTTTATCCATCTTTCAGCCCTCTGCTGAAATATTGTTGCCCCTGGGAGGGCCTCCTTGCTTCCTTCAACCAGGGCAGGTAGGTTGGTGTGAAAGTTCCTTTCACTTTCCTCATAGTATTCATTCCGCTGTAATCCCCTGTTTGTTTTCTTGTTGACTGTAGCTAGACAGTTTTCATACTTGCAGAACTGAATATATAAATGATTGCTTGGATGGATGGATGGATAAATGGATGGGTGGCTGGCTTACATGACCAGCTTTAGCAAGAATAGCAAGAATGAGGAATAGAATTTGGATGGAGAAGGCATGGTTACTAACCAACTTTACTAAGCATCTGGATAAGAGTATATCAGGGTCTATCTCCATTACTGTCATTTGTAGATGGGCACCAGTGAAAACAGTGGTAGATTGTTTTATCCAGAAGGGAATATGAAGGCAGCCATTCAAAATTAAATACAGTATCATTAGCATGATAAAAAGTCTTCTGGGTAGCCAGGCGGTGGTGGCACATGCCTTTAATCCCAGCAGTTGGGAGGCAGAGGCAGGCGGATATCTGTGAGTTCGAGGCCAGCCTGGTCTACAAAGTGAGTCCAGGACAGCCACAGCTGTTATACAGAGAGAACCTGTCTCGAAGAAAAAAAAAAAAGAGTCTTCTGGGCTGGGGAGATAGCTCAGTGAGTGGGTCCTGGCCTTGCAAGCCTGAGGACTTAAGTTGAGATCCTCAGAGTGTACATAAAGCCAGACATGGTGGTGTATGTCTGAAATCCCACATGGAGATTGTAGCCAGATACCAGAGCATCCCAGGAATATGTGAGCCAACTAGTCTGGTATGTGGTGGTGAACAACAAGAGACCCTGTCTCAAACAAGGTGAGGACTGGCACCTGAAGCTGTCTTCTGACTTATACTGGAACACACACTCATACATAAACACTCCCTCCCCAGCCCCAGAGATGGGGTGGGAGGGATGTTGTAAAACTTACCGGCAGAGAGTTTTAGAAATTTCTAGCATCTTTGAAAATCTACTGGGAAGGTAAATATATATGTAGATGAGAGAATATAAAATATCTTACTGGACCAATAATATAAATGTTTCATAATAGGTGCTTAGGTTCAGATAGTTGTGAAGAAGGAAGAAAATTAACATATTGGTCTATGAGAGGAGCAGGCTGTGTACTTTGAACTGTTTAGCATGTCTTTTAGTCTTTTGTTACAACTTGGACAAGAGTCTCCAAAGGTTTTCTCAGAGTTTATATATTATTACAAAATATTTTAGTAATATTGGTATAATGTCTAATACATTTTTACATTATCTAAATGACAGTTTTTATATTTTAGATTTCAAATTTTCTTAATTTTATGGACTAAAGTCTATAGTTTGATGCTATATGAGCAATTAATTTAAAAATTGTCATATAAAACTGCTCATAGGCTCTGTATGCATCTGAACATGGACAAAGAGACACCACTCTTGAAACCATATTTCAGTTTAGGAAATAAATCCAGAGCCAGGCATGGTGGTATATGCCTTTAATGCCATCATTGAGGAGGCAAAGGCAGGCAGATCTCTTCGAGGCCAAGCTGGTCTATAAAGCGACTTCTGGGACAGATAAGGATACACAGAGAAACTCAGTCTCAAAAAGTAAAAAAAAAAGACAGAAAGAAAGAAATCCATGTAGCTGGGCATGGTGCTACACACCTGTAATCTTCACACTGGGGAAGCCATGGAAGGAAGATTGCAAGTTCCAACCCATCCTAGGCTGTACAGTGAGATGTGTCTCAGCATCTCAACATCACAAGACCATTTACTGTGTTACTAAGTAGTACTGTGCATGTTTCTCAGGAGAGGTATGTCATGCTGTGATCAATGTATACCTTAGTGACACCATATTAATTTTCCTTCACTAAACTGTATGTGCATTCTCCTCTGGGCTTCAATGCTTTGAGTAAAGTTCATAGATTTTTATTGTCTCATTAACACTTTTTTTTTTTTTTTTGGTTTTTCGAGACAGGGTTTCTCTGTGTAACAGCCCTGGCTGTCCTGGACTCACTTTGTAGACCAGGCTGGCCTCGAACTCACAGTGATCCACCTGCCTCTGCCTCCCAAGTGCTGGGATTAAAGGCGTGCGCCACCACGTCCGGCTCTCATTAACACTTTTAAAGGAAAATTATTCTTAAGTTTGTTAAACTTGAGTTCCCTTATTAAATATTTCCTTTTTTTTTTTTTCTTAAAGAGCTAAGTTGGAATGTGCAAAATTAAAGAAATACCTGAAGGAAATACGTGAATCTGAAAGGAGGGCTCATGTTCGAAACCAAGCATATTTAAAGAAGTTTGAGCGTGTCCAGTCTTATGTTGAACACTTGACCACAAATACAGAGAAACTTCAAAAACTGAAGGTACCATCTTGTTTTCTTTTCCTTTTTTTTTTTTTTTTTTGGCTTTTTGAGACAGGGTTTCTCTGTGTAACAGCTCTGGCTTTCCTGGTCTCGCTTTGTAGACCAGGCTGGCCTCTAACTCACAGAGATCCACCTGCCTCTGCCTCCCAAGTGCTGGGATTAAAAGCGTGCACCACCACCGCCTGGCTTGAAGGTACCATCTTGTTTTCTACAATGTGTTTTGAAAAGCTTTTCCAGAGCAGTGGCAGGCACCATTTTCAGTCATCTGAAATAGGGCTGCTTGTTGGTAGAATGTGTGAATTTAAGCAACATTAAAGTTCCTTTTAGAAACTGCTTCCCTCTTTAAATTGAGTCCTTGTTTTTTGGTTTTTGTTTTGTTTTTCCGTTTTTTGTCTTTTGGTCTGGGCTGGTCTCTTCAGGTCAAGAGTCCAAGAGGGATGGGGAGCACTGAGGGCAGAAGTGTCCCTGGGAGGTCACCTTCATGCTCCAGGCTCTGTAGCACAGTGGCTGTTGTCCAAGGCTCCCTTTTATTCTGGCACCTTAGTCCTTTCCAGTGCATACCTGTTTGATGCTCTGCAACTTATGTCAAGGTTGGAGGACCAGGTACTTGGATGTCTTCCTTGCTATTTGTAATGGTGGGTTGTTGCCCAGGTTAGCCCAACAGAAGAATACTGAGAGAAGTTGGTTTGAGTGTTTTTTTCCTTGTGCTCTAGCAGTTCTTTTCTAGCCTAATTGTATTGCAAAAATGTCAAATTTACAGAAAAATGAAAGGACTTATTTTAACGGATGCATATTCTCCACTAGATGCAACAGTTATAAATATTCTGCTGTATTTGCTTTGTATGCACATGTGGGCTTTCCTTTTGAGCAAAGTGTCCTGCTTGCATCGTGACTCTTCTCTCCTAAGCCTTAAGCACAAGGGTGGTCTCTTCTATAGACTGTTATCATCCTTAGGGGAGAAGTGTCATGTCAGACATAATCAGGTGAGTCTTATCCTGGTGATGACCCTTCTTGAGTTCTCTGACATGAGTGTGGGAGGCTGTGTATGTTTTAGCAAATAAATACTCCATATATGTCTCTGGGACCTTTCTTGGTGCTCCAAAGTCCCAGGATTGGGTGTCTGTGTCTTGCACTTCCCTGTCTATAGGAATCCTTGCCTAATTCTCCAGCACCTGCATCCATTCACAACTCTCGCTGCTCCAGATCCACTGCAGAAAGTCATAAGCTGAACCATAAGATCAGTTAATTCTTTCTCAGCATATACACCACTCTAAAAGATTTTAGCATTATATATACAATATTAATCCACAGTGTCATTTAATATGCAGCTCATATTCAGATTTTTCCAGCTCCCCTAAAAGGTGAAACCACTAGAGTTTACGTGTTATTTGAGATATGTGTTACCATTATGACCTTTAAAGTCTATTTTAATCTGATTTCACATGTTTTTATCATTTTTTTTTTCAATGGCATTGGCTATTTTGAGGAAGTCAACCAATTGCTGGTCACTTGAATGCAAGTTATGGTTAGCTGGTCCAGAATCTGCTCTGACCCCATCCCCTGTGAACTGGAAATGTAGTTCAGAGGAGCACTGCCTGGCAGAGCTTTGTGAAGTCTATGCAGTGTTCTCTGATACAGCATCCACTAGTCAGCCATGTGTGCCTGTCAAGCCCTGATGGTGTAGCTTGACACTCTGTTGCAGTTTCAGTTGATTTGGGCTGATAGTCACAGGTGGGTCATGCTTCCTGCGGTGGCCAGTAAAGGAGTGAGGCAGCCTTGAGCTGTTGGGTAAGATGGTAATTTCTAGAGACCCCCTTCAAGTTACCTTGCTCCCTCTCCCCTAGGATGTGGTAAATAATCTGTGGGGTGATGGCTTGGCATGGCTAGAAGATCATGGTCTTCACTGGACTTTACCTACCTGTTTGGGGAACTGTGGATGAGCCTTTCTGAGAGAGTTATTGTAATGGAGGTTGTCAGAGTGGCAATTTTCAGTTTTATCTTCCATTAACTGACTTTCTTTTATAACGAAGAGGAATTTCCTCCTTGCCCCCACCCTCTCTTTCAATAGTATGATGAACATCTGTCTGTCTTGAGCCTGAGATGGTAGCTCAGGTGTCTTAGGACAGAGTCCAGGTGCTAGCTCTACTTGCTCACTACCCCCGGCCTCAGCCTATGATACACACCTCCCATACTTGCAGACACATATCCTCTCTCCCCTCTCTTCCTCCCACTGCCTTTTCCCTAGAGCATCCCTGTATCTTCCCACTGTGTCTCTACATCTTTTTCTGCTGGACACATGCACTGTTTCTCATGGCCACATATACCACAGTGCTTTATTTAACTTGCTGAACAAATTGCATTTCCTTGAATGGCCCACATTATCTCACACCTGCTTTTGTTTTCTGCCCTGCCTTAAGTCTGTGTTACCTCTGTACTCCCATCATGGTATTCTAATTGTCTAAGCATCATTTGATTTTCACTGTGGGTTCTTTGTCCTAGTATGTCAGTGCTGTTTCCCACCCAGAATGTGATTGATAGTAAGCACTCAGTAAACATTGAGACTTGAGTGAAAGTTAATTCTTCCATGTTTTGGGGCTGGTTCTCTTACCAAGTGTAACCACCTATGTGAGAACTAATGTGGTGTTAATTATATCCTATGTATAGCTTCCCAAGAAGCATTTATGTTTAATAGGAAGTCATTCTGAAGATACAGTCTCATTGTATAGAGATGTGATTTCCCTGGACAGTTGCCATGAGGTTATGGGCTGATGAGGGATAACATTTGAAAACAAATCTTTTGAGTTCTTATTTAGATTCCTACTAAGTATATGATAAATGCTGTGACAAGCTATGATCTTAAGGACCCTAAAAGGCAAAATATATAGCAAACCTCATTTTCAATAACCAGAATGTCTTTCTTGTCAGTATATGTCTTAGTTGAATAAATGCATGTTCTCTCATGTCTTCTAGTGAGGTTCCACTCCTAGGAGGAATCAAGTGTACTGTAAAAAATAGGGGGAGAGGAAGCTAAAGATTTACCTGAGAATCACATTGAACAGTTTGTCCCCGTGCCCGTCTTCAGTTATAGCACATGGAGGTGGGGCTGCTTAACTTAAATATCTGTTTAGTTCAACTGCCTCCCTGGTCTGTAACTGAGAGTCAGCTGTGCAATTCCAGAAACCAGGGAAAGAAAGAAAGAAGGTAGGGAAAAGAGTAGTCGTAGCATTGTTAGGCAAACAGCAATGTAGGGAAGAGAAACTGAAGGAGTGAACTGGGAAGACAGAGGAAGCACAGTGGGAAGTGAGGTGTGTTATGAGCATGGAGAGATGTCCCAGAGACCTGAACTGTCTGTAAGAATGCCTGTCTCCTCTTCCCGTGGCTCAGCTTATTGTTAACAGCTCCTTGGGATTCAGTTGCTGTCAATTGCTTTTGCATGTGAGGAAGTGAACAGAGAGGTCCTCATAAAGTAGATGGGCAGCGTCACCATTGCCATGAAGCAGTACAGTTACTGACAGAATGTGTTAGCACATGGGTTAACTCAGTGCTGTTTGTTATTAAAGCAGGTTTCCCAGGTTGGGGAAAATTATAAAGAGGTCATTCTAGGAATTCTAGACTAGGTGATGCTACTGGAATAGGAGTTGGCCTGCTCCTCAATTCAACAAATCTAACCATGAAAAGTCCATATGTCAGAAAGGAAACAAAGACAAGAGAAGTCTGTACTAGAGAGAGAGTCTTTCTTTCCCTGATTTCCCTGCCAAGCCCTGATGTTTTAAGGAAACAGAAGAAAACAAAAACAAAAACAACACACACACATAAGGCCTGATCAGAGAAGAGATGAGGAATGAAACAGGGGAGCGACAGTTGGAGGTGACAGTGCAAACAAGGACACCTCTGATGTCTGTCACATTAGACATTTTTTTTTTTTTAACAAGAACAGTCTTGGGGAAATTAATCTGTATAATATTTAGAACCAAACTTAATTAAAAAAAAACTTTTCAAGACAAGTCTTGTGCAGTCCAGGCACACTTGAATTCACCATCCTCCTGCCTCCACCTTCCCCCTGAGTGCTGGTATGCACCTACCCTTAAATGAACTCTTAGAAGTAGAATCGAATCCTGTGCTTAACTGCAGCTGGAGAGAAAGTGGAACTAGGGAGTGCATAGTCCTGCAGTTGTAAACTTTCTAGCATTCAGAAGATCTGGTAATTACTAAATGTCCTATAAAGGGCACAGAAAAAGAACAATATTCTAGGTGGTGATTTTTCTAAAGTTTACAAAGATATAGTTTGTATTTATTATCAATTTATGGTAGCATCTGGCTTCAAAATTTATTAAATAGTTTTTCTTTGATCTATAATTAAGAAAGAATACCATAGTTCTCTAAAATTTGCAGGTGTATTGTGAACAATGTAGATGAGGCTCTTGAGGATGCATTTCTTACTGTTCCTTTGAAACCCAGATGCAGTCATCATTTGCATTTTGCTTCAGCATAATAAATAGAGTAAAATTTGCTTCAGGAGAAGTACTACCTAGGCCCCCCCCCCCAAAAAAAAGAGGGCAATTGTCCTAGGGTTGGGATTGGGGCAGGGCTCTGTTCTTATCGTTCCAGGACAATCGAAGCGTCCATTAGGGGAGCCCGGGGACGGCTGGACAGTGGAATCCTCAGCAGAGAGCAGAATCAGGCACCAAGGAGGACGAGTGACCCAGTTGATTCTGCCTGGCAGACTTCCTCAATAGCTGTCTCCATCGGGGGTCTGCAACCACCACAGCAATCCAATGTCACTGGGACCGCCCAGCTCTACACAATGCCCCGGCAGGAACCTCAGTGAAACCTGCAAGATCAGCTTCTGCCTACAAACCCCTTAGGTCATCTAAACAGCTGAGAACAGAAGGACTGAACATAAAAGGAGAGTACTAACATTTTTAATCATTTTTCCCATTTGGGTTCGGGCCCCAAACAGGTCTACTACGACCCAAATCAGCAGGAAGTCACTTTAAGAGAGCGACGTCCCATGCCCAGAGGGTGGGGAGGGTGTTTCTCCGCCCTTCTTTTTGGTTATTTGAAGGATAACTGAAAACTCTGTTATGTAGGGGAAGAGACTACAAGCTGATAAATGGTCCTGTCTTAATGGGTTTTGGAGGTTAGCCCCAGGGAATTCCTACTTTTCCTTTTCTGTATCCTTCTTCCTCTCCTATGTAGGAGTGCATGGGCTTGAGAAAAATGAGATATAGTCATAGCACAGGAAGGTCCAAGAAGAAGGGGCAGATTATTGAATATGCCCTTATACCTTTGTATATTGATACAAAATTAGTAGGTTATTTGGCTAAAGTGGTATTGACCATTGTTTATTGTGCAAAAATAAGATTGTATTGGATTACATCGGTATTGATCTTTGTATATTGATACAAAATTAAGATTATAGTTGGCCACAATGGTATTGACCCTTGCATATGGACGTAATATTAAGATTATATTGGGCTACATAGGCATTGATCTTGGTATATTGATACATAATTAAGAGTATATTTAACCACAATTGAATAGATCTTTGTATATTGTTACAAGTTTAATGGTAACGCTTCCTAATGGTATCATACCTAGAGATACTTAAAAATAAAATGTGAAGCTCTGACTACTTAATACCAACCGTCTAAAACGGTCTAGGATAGTTAAGTAAAACAAACTCCTAGTCATGCAAACATGTCACTTTGTTAGCTACTATGACAGTCTATCACAGATATTCTCTAAACTACCCAGTAATCAAGTTGCTAAGAGACAAGCAACATTTGCTTATCTAAATACAAGAGATGGATAGGGCATCTTCAAAAACCCCAAGAGATCTGCAGAATATGGCATTCAAAGATGTTATCTTAAATTAAGATTTTTTTTTGATATCGAGACATATCAGCGCCTGACAGCACCCCCTATTCTACTCCAAGTAGAAGATAAGCATCGAAGAACCTCCACTGTAAGATGGTTGAATTAGTGGCAAGCCTTTCTCTTGGCATGAAAAAACCCCTTGCACCAACTGCAGACAGACTGCTGTCCAAAAAGGACAAAACTTGGTAGCAGGGAAGTCGACAGCCTAACTCTGCCAAGACAGGGTAGGTAAGTCCTTCATAATCCCTGCTCTACAACAAATGTCTGTCATAGAATCAGGACCCAAAGGCTGAAGATTGATGCTGGAATGTATGGAGAGAAAATGGGAACTGTCCAGGCAGTCATTGGTATGTTCTTTCTTAGTTTTGGAAGCTGCAGGCCCTGTACTTCCTATATAAGCAAATATATTTATCCCTCTCAGGTCTCTGAGGTGGTTGAAGAATAGACAGCTAGAGTCTCATAGTTAAATTTTGAATTGTTTAGGAATCAAGAGGGTGTTATAGATCTAAGAAGATACTCTTAAAAGTGTGTTGCAAGATAGTATGAATGTTGAGTCACATATAGACCTTTAAACTCGTGGAGTTGGTTAGATAGTAGAATTTTTTTTTTTTTTTTTTGGTTTTTCGAGACAGGGTTTCTCTGAATATCTCTGGCTGTCCTGGACTCGCTTTGTAGACCAGGCTGGCCTCGAACTCACAAAGATCCGCCTGCCTCTGCCTCCCAAGTGCTGGGATTAAAGGCGTGCGCCACCACCGCCCGGCAGATAGTAGAATGTTAAAGTCAGGGGCCAAATATGTATAAACTGGACATTGGGAAGGTATACTGGGCCATTTAACTCTCATAAATGTGGCATATTTATATCTATTGTTTTGTATAATACTTACTGTTATAAGAGAAGGAACCATCTGTTGGACTGAAAGGGGAAACTTCTGGGGGGAAGAGGGTGGAAGGGCGGGATAGGAAGGGGGAATAGGGAGGGGTTTGTTACTGAGATGTAACTTGAAGAAAAAAAAATAAAGTATTTAAAAAAAATAATAAATAGAGTAAAACCCTTGTGCTTCTGTGAGAAATTCTCCGTGTTTGGGAGTTAGCTCTGAAATGATTCCCTAATAACCAGACTGGTCTAATACTCACTGATCAAGAAAACATATATAGTAACATTACAGGGAACATTTGTATGGGTTAAATTTTATGTCTTTAATCTAATCTATCTCCTATCCCTTTTAAAGATACTTTTCTTGGTGTCTGACAAGTGTTTAATTTTAAAGCTTTTGGACTTAGGAATTGAGTATGTCTGAATTCAAAGGTGCAGATACAGAGCAGAAACATGTGAACTGCATTATAACTGCTGTATTTCATGATCTTTATTTACTTTATCATCTTATTGCATCATTTGCCCTGATCTTAGAAAAACCTTAGCTACATATCTATTTGATTATTGTTATTCTCTGTCATGTTAATAACAACTGTTAGAAGACAAAGTCTCTACATGTTATTGAAAATGCAGAAATGCATAATATCTTTTAAAATGTTATGGCAAATGTTCAGTTTAGGTTATTGTTGCTTGCATTTTTTTTTGTCAAAACAAATTTCAGACCTATTTTCTGTTCAGAATGAGAACTAAGGAAACAACTTTGAATTCATTGTCTTGTAGGTATGTTTCTAATTGTTTGTTTAACTGCTTAATTCAGAAACTTCCTGATACTTATCTATGATGGGTTGCAGTCAGTGACTTTTTAAGGCTTTCAGTAATAATGTACTGAATCAAAGTAGTTTTCACATTCATTTTAGAGAAAGACGTTTTGAGATCGAATCATTTTCATCAGTTACAATGAGGTAACGATGCAGACCTCTTGATGAAGTTACCGATGCCAGAACAAACTTGATTCTGATGGTACTGGTGACTGCCTATAGTATAATCTGATTCCTAGAAAATAAAACTGATTAAAGTTGATGATCTAACAAATAGTGTACCAAATTTGCAGTGACTTTGAGGATCATGATAATAAAAGATATAATATATAAATATATCAAAACAAATCTTAGGACTTATTTTTCTCTTTTTTTAAGCTTTGAAAGCAGACATCTAATATCTAACTTTTATAATCAAGTAACCAAATTTTTGTGATAACGTAAAGAAAATATCAAGCTATTGGTGTGTGTGTGTGTGTGTGTGTGTGTGTGTGTGTGTGTGTGTGTGTATTGAGGATTGAGGTTTTATTCCATAAACAGATGGGAGATTAAGTAAAAATCCATTAAGCCTTGTTTTACTGTAAAATGTAACATATTATAGAGTTCAACTTTTGATATATATTGTTTTTGAAATTACCTATTTTCTAAGATAAGCTGAATTTCTTGGCAAAATCAGCTTGTTTTTACTCCATTGTTCCTTTTATGTAGTAAAGGTGGCAGGTGGGTTTTACTTGTAATATAGCATCTACCACAAAATGAAACTTTGTTTCTATTTAGAATGAATATGAGGCTGCACTGAAGAAGAAGCACATTCTGTCAGAAGACAGCCTGGGAGCGAAAGATGAAGACAGAACAAAGGTAGTGCAGTAAAGTGATGAATTTTATGTTTCTAGACAATTGTTAGAAAGCTCAAATGTTGAGAATTTTAAATAAAATCATTTTATAAAGTTTTTTTATAGAACCACGACTATCTGAAGAATTTTGCTTATAGGATATTGTTTTAATATCTAATTTAATTAAATTTGCCGAAAGACAGTCACTTAAACACCTCAGGGTTGCAGAAGGTAAAATTGTATTTTCATCATTAGTGTTTTGTAGCTACTTTTTATTGGATTGAGAAATGGTTTAAATGAAAATAAACTAAGTATGGTGCTTTGATTTTTCCCTTTGTATGTATAATTTTGTACATTTGAATCTTCTCACAGACAAAGTGGAAAGAAAAGATTACATATCTAAGCAATAGACAAAAAGACCGACAAGGAATACTTAAATAAATTCTGCTATGTATCTGCTGTAATACAGGATTCTAATCCTTCTGCCTATCTCCATATAAATGATTCTGCTCAAGACCATAGATGTTTTCTTCACTAAAAGCAGTAAAGCTCTTTTAGATGAAATGTCTAAAAAACATCTTGTAATAACTTGGAGCATGCTGGCAAGAGTAGTCACTTGTGACTATGTGTGAAACCCCCTCAGCCAGTCGATATTGTAATAAGCAAAAATGGTAGCATCACTCCATTATTCAGAGAAGCCAACAGCATGCTTGTTCCTCAGGCTGCAGCATTCATTAAGAAAAGCTTACTGGGCTGAAAGCTGGAAACAGATGATAACGGGATATGATTTTCATATTTAATGCTTTCCTTGGAAGAGTATGTGTGCTACAGATTGATAGAAGAATCAACTGCTACTTTACTAAAAGACTTTCAGGTTTGCCCTATAGCTACCGATGGAATCATTCAGCCAAGAAATTAACTTTTTCTCCTTTTACCTGCTTTATATATCTGCTAAGCAGGCTGCCTGGCTGCCAGGAAATGTTATTATGCAGTTAACTGTTTGGTATTTAAGACTCTTATCAGAAAAGAAACAGAGGCCACACTATTTTGTTTTTATGGTAGGAGGAAGGTTTTAGTTTCCCTTTCTTCCTTGCATTAGCAGGCATTAAACTGAGTTTACAGCAAGTTTTAGTTTTCTTTTCCCATAGATTAAAAAGTTAAAAAGCTAGAATTTAGCCTATTCTTTAAACAGTAAGATACAAAACACCAAGCCGCAGCAACCTTGACCTAGATAAAAAGGCCTTTAATGATAAGTGATTTATACACCATTAGATTTAGGGCAGGTGTGGTGTGATGTGATGGACTTCCAAGCCAGACCAACAGTTTCTGTTTGATGTTTGGTAAGGAAATAATTGATGTACTTTTAATCTACAAGCCAGTTTGTTCTTTCTCTGCTGTTGTTGATAGACATTCCAGTTTGTTCTTTCTCTGCTGTTCCTGATGGACACATTCTAGTATGGTTGTATCAATGACACTTAAGTAAAATTCGCGAGAGCCATCCATTTGTACTACTGATTCCTTACCTTGCCTATGGTTATGGAGTCTCTTCTTGATGATTAGAACAGGGTATTTTCTTTGTACTGAAAGCTGTCATCTCCTCAAAAGCTTTGACTATTGGCTGTAATAAGAATCAATTAGATAACATTTTGAGGAATTTGTATCTTGCCTTTTCTAATTTTCCCTTGATATCTAATCAATTAAAAGGTAAACACACTGTAGCAAAATCATTGCTTAGTTAATCCTCATTAAATGCTAATTCCTGGGTGGGCCCTTATCTTATGGATTATGTTGTCCTTTTTATTGGAATCCAAGCTCCCCCTTTTTAGGCAGTCGTAGGAATTTGTCTCTGTGCCCAGTCACTGGTGTCTGGGACTTTCTAATGCAAAGTATAGTCGTTGCACAACTGTTCTGTTTGAGAAGTCACAGTAGGCCCCTTATCATTAAAAAGATGAACCACATTGAGCAGAGGGCCCACCTCCTAACTGTTGGTGTTACAGGAGCATCTGTTCCTATTACTTGGCTTGGTTCAGTGGAGAAAGCATGCACAGACGTCAGAGTCCAGGTGAGCCCGCTGGGCATGATGGACGGTACAGCAGCCATAGCCACTGACGTGAGCTCAGCAGCAGAGGTGACCTACCTGCTGTGAGAGACAGCCCCACTGTAGGAGAAGCAGCACCCCAGTGTTCTCAGCATCTGAGCACTGCTCATAAAACCAGGACAGCCTCTGTAGTGCCAGGTTCATCACCAAGAGGTGAGGGAACAGGCATCCTGTGGAAGGGAAACTGCTGTCGGTACCATGGGAAGAGGGACAGGAATCCTAACTCTGAAGTGCCCTGTTGAAAGAGCAGATGACTTGGGAATCCTCTGAAAGCAAATCCCAAGACAAGGATTTATTGCAAGTAGTTACTTCAGAGGTGGTCCCAGAAGCACAATCAAGGAGGCTGGAAATCGACAGAGAAGGGAGAGCAGCCAGTGCGTGTATGATTGAATAGGTTACTTCTGTGAGCGCCTGGCACTCAGACCCACTGGGGACCCTCGGAATACTACAAAACATGTTCCAGAAAGTACCCTTTCCTAGGGGAAGGGAAGGAAGTTATTTGTCCTCCAGCGTAGCCACTGAGCTATGTGTTTGGCTCCACTCCTGGCTGCTGTGTGGCTGTCAGCAGAAGCTCAAAGGCCCAGAAGCACAAGTATGGTAGAATACTAGGCATGTACTAGGATACTGAGGGCCTGGGAGTTTTGGCTTGGCCCTTTTCCAGCTGCTGTGGGGAATAAGCAGAGAAGGTTATTATCAACAGATAGCTAGAAAGGACAGTTCTTACTTTATCAGTGTACAGTTCTGCCCTCACCAACAGCTCCCTGAGTTACTGCCCAAAATGGAAAAATACAGGCTCTCCTTAGAACGAGTCTACCTTCCCTTCCTTCATCCTTCAAGTTATGATAACATTGGACTCCGAGCTATGGCAGGTAAAAGATCGTCATTCTGTGTTCAGCTTGGGTGTCTTCTATTAATGTTTTTCCAGTGCTGAGGACTGAACACAAGCCCTTAGAAATATTTTGTAAGCACTCTACCACTGAGTCACATCACAAGCCTTTTTCATGACTTTTTACTTTGTATGCTGGTAATTCAAAGACAATTAGAAACTCAACTGGATTACAGTACTTTCTCAAGAGGGTTGAGTTACTTAAACAAATTCAAAGCCTTCTACAAACTAGGTACACAGACCCATTTCTCAGGGTTGTGTGGGAAATGCTTTTCTCTCTCAGCTCACAGACTGACAAGGTGCTAATAGCCTGCTCGGGAGCAAAGGAGAGAGCTGTTCTCTTTGGGTGAGAAAACAGGCATGCCCTGTTTCATCTGAAGTAACAGGCCAGATGGAGCCTGCACTGTTGGAATTTTGCTTCCTTTTAGGTGTGCCTTCTAAGTGTCTAGTGGGAAGTGTGGTTCTAACCATAGCTCCCATTTTCATCAGTCTCACTGTATTTCTGCTCTCACTCTAGGGATTTGTGTCCGGGGATGTATGAGTATGCTTGAGAGTACACATCCCTACAAACAGCCTTACAAAACCCAAAGTATTTTATTATTTACTTTTCTAATTAGGTGATGAGTGCTCAAAGAAATTAAGTATCTTGCCCCCACACCCACACTGGTGAGTACTAGAGCCTGAATCCAGATCCCAACAGAACTGGCTAATCTGGTGTCTTAACATAAAAAAAAAAAAACCCAAAACCAAAAAACATATTTTTATTTTATTTTGTTTGAGTCTTAACATGTCCATCAACCCACTTTTTAGTTACTGTATAAAATAATTTGCTTGAGAAATGGGTGGGAAAGGGCCACTCTTGAAGGGACCTCTTATCCATAGTCCAAACACCTCTTCTGGGAACTTTCTGTCACATAGTTTACAGGGGCACATATCTTGAGTGAGTGGGAAGGTGAGAAGTGAGCAGAAGGCCAGAAGAAGCAGGAGCTAGTTTTGCAAAGACAAGTGTTTTGTGGAAAATGGTTTCTTTCCTCCTCTGACGTGGCACAAGGGAAGCTCCTGAGGAAAGCATATATTGATTTTTGTTGTTGTTGTTGTCTTAAGGTCCTCTACAAGTCTCATGTGTTTATATTCAGTAAAATACTGTATCATTAGAAAAGCCACTGTGTGTGCAGCTGAAAGCTTGTTGTGACAACTCAATTTCTGTTCTCCATTCAGCTTGCTGCTTATCATTCCCCTGGCTGTAAGGGAAAAATCCACTAAGAAAAATTAAGATGTTCCTAGAAAATTTCAAAACACCAATGTGAAAAAATACAACATTTCCTAGTAGAATAAGGACCAAGACTTACTACTTGTCTATTAAGGACATCAGTTCTAAACTTGTTGCTATCTGTATGCCTGTCCCTTTCCTCTCCCTCAGTAAAAATAGCTGTGAGCCTTCTGGTCACCAGTAAGTCTTTTCAGCTAGGGCCATTTGCTCTGCTCTTATTCTCCCCAGCTCCCCCAAACTTTAAGAGGTGGAACATGGATAACTGGGGCAGGAAAAGGAAGAACAAAGTAGACATTTCAGACGATGGATTTCCTGCCAGTTTATAACTACAAAGCAAGGGAAGGATACAGACAAACTAGTCGTTATGTCCTTAAACTCTGATGAGTGTACCTACTTTTGGCAGTAATGGCTGTCTCTTAGAAGCCTTTGAGTTCCTTATGCTGGTGCAGTGTCAACAATATTGAAAAGTTGGGAATTTTCCTTCCTCAGAGCTGTTCTGAGAAGACTCATAACTTAAGGTTTTTCCTCTTGTGAAGATTATTTTTAAAAGAAAAGAAAAATCTGTCATAGAACCTCATTATAGCAAAGGGGAAAGCTGCCAGTCAGTAGAAGCCCACCTTGTCCTTCACCAGTGTTTTATTTTGCAAATGTTAAGTCAATTCAAGTATTGGATAACCCTATAGTAAGTGGCAGTTATTTGCAAGTTTCTCATGCAATTTTTGTTAAATAGGTTTAAACAGTTGTTGGTAGGAGTGTAAAAACAATGCAGCCACTTTAGAAAACAGTTTAACAACTCTTAAAAACACAATGATTGTGTTAGCCATAAATTCCATACCTATTTACTCGAAAATGTATCTGCCCTAAATCATGTACTGAAGTCCATAGCAGCAGCATTTTCAATAGCTAAAATACGAATAACATAATGTCTGTCATTTGATGAAAGGATAAACAAAATATGACATATATATATATATGACACACATATATGCACATAGATAGATAGTGATTAAACCATGACAAGGAATGAAATACTGGTATATGTTGCACCATGAATGAACCTTGAAAACTTTACACTAAGGAAAAAAAAAAGTCAAAAACATCACATACTGTATAAGTCCATTTATACAAATTTCCCAGTGTAGGTAAATACATAAAGTTAGAAAAATTAGCTGTTGCCAAGGTGCTGAGCTGGGTAGAGAGCACTGAGGAAGATTCCTAAAAAAAAATGTGGGGTTTCTTCTTGGGGTGATTCAAAAGATTGTAAAATTATAACAGTGGTTACATAATTCTGTGAAAACAGTAAATACTATAAACTAATCAATTGTGTCCTTTGAAAAGGTAGATTTTATGTTATGTAAGTTGTATTTTGATAAAACTCGTTTTAAAAGTTCAAATCAAGTTGAATTTGTTAAATTGAAAGAACAAGTAAAAATTGTATTTACATTCCTGACAGTCTTACACAGGCACATCTTATTACTGTGTTTAGAATGATCTTTACTTAGGTATAGCTTTGTTTATTTGTTGGTTTTCTTTCACCACATCTGAGCAGTTCCCTCATTATTTCAGTACCCTTCATGTACCTCATTTTGATGATGTCATAATACTTCCTGACTTTGTATGTACAGGTTGCTTCCAACTTTTCTTGCTTATAAATGATCTATACATGAACTTGTATGTCTCCAATAGTGTTCTTTTTTTTTTTTTTTCCCTGCTGGGTTTAGTTCCTTAAGATGGATTTCCACACAGTTATTGAATTAAAGAGAAGTATGTTTAGGACTCTCATTGCTAGATTTTTCTTTTCAACTATGAATAAGTGGGATCAACCTCAAATTTGCAGTCTTTCTACTTCTGTCTTCCAAATGCTAGGATTACAAAACTGCATGATTGTGCTCAGCATATACTTTTTAAAGTAATTGTAAGATATGCAGAAAAGTTACAGGACTAGTGTGAGGAGGACCTCTGGGGCCCACGCCCTGTTCTCACCATGTTAGCATCTCATATTGCAGTGGCAGAGCTGCGTATCTAAGAAGCAAACACAGGAATGTGGGTTACTAATAAGTAAACTTCTGATTTCATGTAGGTTTTACCAGGTCTTTCTCTTAATTTCCCTGGCCCAATCCAGTATCTAATGTTATAATTTTATTTAGACTCCATTATTTATTGATTTTGTATGTGAATGTGCATGTGTTTATGTGTGTAAGCATGCATACACCATGCTGCACATGGAGGAGTCACAGGACAACTTATGGGGGTTGGTTTTCACTGTCGGCACAGTGAGTCTCACAGGTGGAACTTGGGCCATCAGATTTGGTGGCAGGCACTTTTTCCTTAACATGATTTTTAAAAATTTAATGTAATACCTATAAAATGGTATTACATTGTTTTCAGTCTTGTTTTAAAGAAACCACACTTTAAGAGAGTTTTCTAATTCTTTTTAGTAGGAATAAAACTAGGAATCAATCTCTCTCATTCATCTTGCTCCTTACAAAGTAGAAATACTCTTTTGTAATTATACTACAAAAATGAGTGATCTGTAATTTTAAGAGAACATCAGTCAAATACATTTAGAGATAATATGCAGGCAGATAAGCTATAGTCTTAAAAAATGTTAGAATCCATTGGGAATGTATGCTAAGCCCTATAACTCTTATAATTGTGGCCTAATTATTTCTGTTGTTTTGTATTCTATTGACTGTTATAAGAGAAAGAACCATTTGTTGGACTGAAAGGGGGAGCTGTTGGGGGGAAAAGATATACCTTAAACTAAAAAAAAAAGGAAGGGATGGGTGGGTTGAGGGTGAAGAGGGTGGGAGTGTGGGACCGGAGGGGGGAGTAGGGAGGGGATTGTGATTGAGATGTAACTTGAAGAAGTAAAAAATAAAATTAAAAAAATGGCAAAGTCAGGAATGAGAAAGAAAGACTAGCCATCTTCTGCAGATTAATGGAGACTCAGGAAACATGAGCCTAAACTGAGTCTTCAAACTAGAACAAAGGTAACTAGCTATGAAGGACATTATTTGGGCAATTGACAAAACTATGAACTACAAAATAGAGAACAAAAGTATATCCACATTAAATTTCCTGATTATAATAATGAAGCCCACCCACTGGGACAGAGTACCCTGAGCTTAGGAAACACACACACAGAACTAGGATGCATACACACATATGTGTACAGCAAGGAAGAATGGCTGAGAAATGGGGAAAAGGCAAACAGTTGTTAAACCTTGCTAAAGAGTGTTAGGCTACTTTTTTCTATGATTCTTGCAACTTTTAGTTTGAAATTGTATCAAATTCTCAGACACAGATGCACATATGCACTCACACGCATCACTTCAAATAAATAAGCAGTTGGCTAGACATTCAACAGACCACGCTAAAACCATAGGAACTCCCTCTCTGAGTCTTCATAGATGCTCAGAAGTTGCCTGCTTGGGCTCTGGTGAATGACGTCCCACTGTAGAATTTCATTTGTATGTGCAGTTAGGGCCGTCTTATCATAACTCCTAACTTACCACAGGCCCCTAAAACCTAATATTCTCATTGATTAGTATATTGCTAGAGTTTGTGGAGAACACGGAATCCAGTAGTCTGGCAATTCTGGCCATGCTTGGCTGAATCAGAGAGCACTGAACTACTGCTGCGGTGAGCTGTGGCTTCTCTGCCAGAAGCAAACTTCTGTTACCAGGGCATTGTTTTTACTTTCAGTGGGTCTGAAGCATTGCTGTGAGTAAAACCCCATTATGTGCCACTTTCCCTCATTGTAAGGTGGGCATCTTAACTTGTTTCTGGCATTTGGCTTAGTTCTCTGGGTTTTGTCCAGGGGGAATATGGACTTAAAGTCTTTTGTTTCTTTTAGTGGGCCAGAGAGGTTTGAGAATTGCTGGTTGTAAGGAGTAACTCAGTGACACTTCATGTGACTTACACCTGAGATGTAGTTGGTCTTTTGCTTTGTGTTTTGATCTTTCTTACAGCAGAAAGAGAGAGACCCCTTTAATCCCAGCACTTGGGAGGCAGAGGCAGGCAGATCTCTGTGAGTTCAAGGTCAGCCTGGTCTACACAGTGAGTCCAGGACAGTCAAGGATACACAGAGAAACCCTGTCTTGAAAAACCGAGAGAGAGAGAGAGAGAGAGAGAGAGAGAGAGAGAGAGAGAGAGAGAGAGAGAGAGAGAGAGAGAGAGAGAGAGAGACTGACCGACCATTAGAACTGTGCTTGGTTAGTAGCCAGTCTGATAACTCTCTAAATTGGACTTAAAAGTGAAAAGCCAAAGGCTTCTGAGACTTAGATTTGTATTCAGTGATTTGCCTCAGAGAACTATTAAATAGCTACTCTTAGGCTTCCAGCCTTGGCAGTCTACTAGAGCACTCCATAGTAGTAGCCCATTCCTTGAAAACGTGTTTTAAGAATTGTTTTTTGTTTGTTTACAATAAGGAAAGTATTTGTTGAACTAGAGTAATAGTAATGGGTCATTTTTACTTACCAGAGACACCCCGAAGTGTTCGTACTGGAGAAGTGGTTAAGTCAGGAGGGCAGAACACTCATAAAGGATACTAGTGCTCTCTTGAAAAGGTCCTTCAGGAGTTTGAGCCTTGCAACCATTTGAGCACATGGTGAAAAGGCACAGTCCATGAAGAGAGATCCCTTATTGGACCTAAATCTGCCACTGCTCTTTGATCTTGCTCTTTGTAGATATGCTGGGATAGATAGCTGACATTGTGAACTCCCTACTCTCCTTTATGTGTCTTTCACCTATAAGCATGGTAGTGATCTTTAGTTTTCATTTGGTATCTTGGCCCCATATTAGTGTGAAGAATCAGTCTCAAATATTTCTTCCTTGCCTGCTTTTAGAAGAGCTTGGAAATGATTGTCATAAATCCTTCTTTAAACATGTGGTAGAACCTGTTGTTCCTGGGCTTGTCTTTGTGGTAGTTGTGATCATTAAGCCAATCACTTCACTTATAAGTCTGTTCTACTTCTTCTTGAGTCAGTTTTGGTAGTACCTTTCTAGTAATTTATCCAATGTGTTGGGGTATTTCTGTTTATTAGTATAAACTCACTGCTGGCTTTCTCTTCAATTTTTTAAATGAAAAATTAGTAACAAATTACCTACCCACTTACATTTCTGATTTTAATGAACTGAGTCATTGCTCTTTTTCATTTTACTTTTTGTTTTGTTTGTTTTTTATTTCAAGACAAGCTTTCTCTGTGAAGTCTTGGCTGTCTTGGAACTCACTTTGTGAACCAGGCTGGCCTTGAACTCAGGGATCCACTTGCCTCTGCATCCCAAGTACTGGGATCAGAGGTGTGCGCCACCTTACCTGGGTATTGCTCTTTTTCTTGATAATCTGTTTAATAGGTTTTTAATTGATTGATCTTTTTAAAGAATCACCTTTTGGTTTGTTGCGTTGCCTTTTGTGTCTCTGTTCTCTAATGTTATCTTTGTTGTTTATGTTATGTTTGCTATGTCTTGCCTTCTGTCTGCTTTGGATTTAATTTTCCCTTTGAAGCTAATGAATATAGATTTTTTTTTTTTTTTTTAGTTTACCCTGCTTTGTTGATCTCTGTTTGTAGGTTCATGCCTTTCATCTAATTTGGGAAGCCTTTCTGTTGTTTCTTCAGAACTCCTATTGGAAAGCATTGTATGGAACTGTGGTGCTTGACCACCTTCAGCATGGTGGGCTTTCCTGGCCTAGTGAAGCCAAGGCTTTTGCTGAGTCTGCAAGAAGTCTCAGTATTAGAGGGGGATGTAACAGGTTTATCAACATGCAACAAACCAGAAAGATCAAGAAAAAAAACATTCTGGGGCTTTGGAGATGGCTCAGTCAGAATGCTTGGCTATATAAGCATGAGGACCTGAGTTCAGAACCCTAGCATCTCATGTAAAAAACTAGCACAGTAATACACATGTATTGTCCCTGTATAGTGAAGCAGAGACAATGAAGATCCCTGGAGTTTGCTGGTCAGACAGACCTTGTCTCAAAAAATAAGAAAAAACTGAGGAAGATTGACCTCTGGCCTCCATATATATACATACCTGTGCACAAACATGTACACATATACATTACTCTCCCATTTCTGGGGCAATCTTTGGGACCATCTACCTCTAGCACTTTTTTTTTATGTTTATTTATTACTTCAGGTTACATCTCCATCACAGTACTCTCTTTCCACCCCTTCCAGTCCCGCCCTCCCACCCCCTACCCCCTATCCCTTCCATCTCATTCCTCTGGAGTGGAGTGTCCCTATGTAACAGTCCCCCACCCCAGTTCAGCTGTCATATGAGGGCCAAGAGCCTCCTCATACACTGGGGGACTACAAGGCAGCGCCACTAGGACAAAGTGTCTCATGGACAGGTAACAAAGTCTATGTTCATGTTCCCTTTCGTGCGTTGGTTTTAGTATAGTTATCCTGTACTATATGGCTAAAATCTGATTATTAAATTTGTATTTTATATTGTTTTAGCGATCTGTCTTTGAAAGCAGTCTTCAGGTTAAACATACTTCTTTTTTAAATTAATTAATTAATTTGTTTATTACTTCAGGTTACATCTCCATCACAGTACCCTCTTTCCACCCCTTCCAGTCCCACTCTCCCACCCTCTACCCCCTAACCCTTCCATCCCACTCCTCTGGAGTGGAGTGTCCCTACATAACAGTCCCCCACTCCAGTTAAGCAGTCATATGAGGGCCAAGAGCCTCCTCATACACTGGGGCCCTACAAGGCAGCACCACTAGGGCAAAGTGTCTCGTGGACAGGTAAAAAATTCTATGTTCATGTTCCCTTTGGTGCATTGGCTGTAGCATAGTTATCCTGTACTATATAAGCTAGATTGATACATATTTCTCCCACTTTGGCACTGTTACAAGATTCAGACTGTCCAGAAGTAAAAGGATTCGGAAATAGCTGCAGCTCTGCCTCTGCGGAGTGAGTCTGAGGGCGTTGCCAAGATGGTTGTGGAACAACAAACAAGTACCATTCTGGTGAGACTCAAGCTGTGTTGTTCATGCCACCAGAAAAAGCCTTCTAAAGAGGGGAATGTGCCATTTCCTTAGACATCATATCCAGCAGTGAAATGGGGAAATCAGAATTGGAAATGTGGGCAAAATATAGAAGAGTGATTTAAAAGGAAACAAAAGTTACTCTGGAAGAGATTAGCTGAAGAAAGAATTCATTATAGTTTTCCCCCATCCCCTTTACCTTATATGAAAAAGGAGGTTTCAGGCTTATAGAAGAAAAGAAAGAAGAGATTCATGGGATACTCATAACCCTCCTGAGAAGTCTGGGGCTAGCCAGAGCCCCACTCCAGTTTGTATACCATTTTTGGAAAGACAAAAAATCAGAAGTGGCTGAATAATGATAAAGATAATGGGATTGTTTTTAAGCAGGCTGTGTCCATTGTAAAAGAAAACATCCAAGAGCCTCCACACCTATCCACTCAGGGAAAGAGAAGAGGTAATCAGTGGTTCTGAGTGCATGTGTGTGGCACGTAGTCTAAAAAACTGATGATCCCATCATGAGGGCAGAGTGTTTTCCTTTTCTAGAGTAAAAGACAAGCATTAACAACACTTTTGGAGGAGAACATACTGCTTTTTCTGTGAATGAGGGAGTAGAGTGGTTTTGGCTGCTGTAACCTTCCTGGGGGTGTGTCCCAGTGCCAAGGTGGGGCTTGCTCTGACCTTACCCTGCTCTCCTCCCGTTTTCATATGTTTTGGTTCCCCTTAGAGCTAACTCTGGCTGCATAAAGGGATTGCCATTAACTGTAACCTTTCATCACCAAGAAGATCCCCAGGCCCCTTTCACCATTTGTACAGTGTTGTGCCCACTTACCCAATACCTATTTGAGACTTCAGCTTCTGGTAGCTGAAACCAAAAGTTATATGAGAGTGAGAAAACATTCAGGTGTTAGTACAGGTTCGTTTTTGTAGTCGTCCTAATACAAGTTCAGAAATAGTCTGTTTTCAATGAAAACGCTGCTTTGGTTTTTAGTGGGCTAGCCTGAGCTAGCCTGAGTTGGTAACTACCATTTTGCATTAGTATTATTGGTGTGGAATCATGTTCCAGATTCAAATTATGACTGAAAAGTAAACCTTTTTGACAGGATTTGTATAAAGGGCATGTTTAGGGGCAGTAGAGAATAATATATTTAAATTCCTGATACCCTTGGAATGTACTTATTCCATAGTTATAAAGATATTTCTGACCCCCCCACCAATATCCTTTCCTTTCATCTGGGGCTTTAACAAATTTGATTTACTGAATGGTGTTTGGAGGCTCATACTTTTCTTCATTCTTTGTTGTCTCAGATGGCACAATCTTAATGTATCTGTTTCAGGATTGCTAATTCTTCTGTGTGTTTAGATCTGCTGCTCAGCCCTTCTCATTCTTAATTTCAATGATTGTACTTTTCTACTTGGTCCTTTTAAAATTACCTCTGTTGTTTTGTATTGTATTTATTATTATAAGAGAAAGAGCCATTTGTTGGACTGAAAGGGGAAACTGTAGGGGGAAATAAGATATACCTTAAACTTAAAAGAAAAAAGGGAAGAGGATGGGGGGGTTGAGGGTGGGAGGGTGGTACTGGAGGGGGGGAATAGGGAGGGGACTGCGATTGAGATGTAACTTGAAGAAATAAAAAATAAAGGAAAAAAAGAAAAACAAATATTTCTATTTGCTTTAAAAACAAAAAAAAATTTATGTCTCTTGTGCTGTGGTTTAATCCTAGGTTTTACTCATACTTGACAAGTGAGCTACATCTCTAGCCCTATAATTTATTTTGAGACAGTATCTCACTGAGTCCGCCTTGCTGGCCTGGAATTTTCCATGTAGACCAGGCTGTCCTTGAACTCATGGAGATTTGCCTGTCTCTTCCAGACTGCTGGGATTAAAGAAGTATGCCACCACACCAAGCTAGGTCTAAAATTTCTATTAATTCTTTTGAGATAGTATCTCATGTATCCCGGGCTGACTTTGAGTTCTCTCTGTTGCTAGATTGGCCTTGAACTCCTCTTTCTCCTGCCTCTGCCTCCCACCTTCTGTGATCACAGGTGTGTCTGACTTCAGCCCTGTAAGTTATACATCTTTATAGTGTTCTCTATTTGGACATTGTTCTCTTATTTAAAATCTCCCTGTTTCTTTCTCCTGTTCCTCCCATTTTTGAGGTAGGTCTCAGTAAACGTACCTATTGGCTTCTGAGTCATTCATCTGGGTGCTTCAAGAGTCAGCCTCTGGGTGTTGGGATACTTTAATTCTCTGCACATGATTTTCTTTCACTGTTGAAACTTATTTGGCCAATTACTGCTAATTTAATGCCTTTATCTAGTGAGTTTAATACCTGGACTTCCTCAGAGATAGTTTCTACTGACTGTAAGTTCTCACTGTCTGTATAAGAGAAACTGTTTATTGTTTCTTTTCAATTCATTTTAAGTACTTAAATGTGGCAATTCTGAAACTTCTACCCTTCCAGGATTTGTTGTTAATTGCTTTTTTTTTTTTTACTTTATTTTTTATTTCTTCAAGTTACATCTCAATCGCAATCCCCTCCCTACTCCCCCCTCCAGTCCCATCCTCCCACCCTCTTCCGCCTCAACCCACCCAACCCCTTCCTTTTTTTTTTTTTTTAAGTTTAAGGTATATCTTTTTCCCCCCAACAGCTCCCTCTTTCAGTCCAACAAATGGCTCTTTCTCTTATAATAATAAATACAATACAAAACAACAGAGGTAATTAGGCCACAGTTATGAGGGTTATATGGCTTAGCGTACATTCCCAATGTCCAGTCCATATGTATTTGGCACCTGACTTTAACATTCTACTATCTAACCATCTCCATGAGTTTAAAGTTCTATATCTAACTTAGCTTTCATACTAACTTGCACCACAATTTTAAAAACATCTTCTTAGATCCATTACACCCTCTTGATTCCTAAACAACTCAAAATTTAATTATGAGACTCTAGCTATCTATTCTTCAACCACCTCAGAGACCTGAGAGGGATAAATATATCTGATTATATAGGAAGTGCAGGGCCTGCAGCTTCCAAAACTAAGAAATGACATACCAGTGGCTGCCTGGACAGTTCCCATTTTCTCTCCATACATTACAGCATCAATCTTCAGCCATTTGGCCCCGTTTCTCTGACAGACATTGATTGTAGAGCAGGAATTATGAAGGACTTACCTACCCTGTCTTGGCAGAGCTAAGCTGTTGACTTACTTGCTTCCAAGTTTTGTCCTTTTTGGACAGCATTCTGTCTACAGTTGGAGCAAGGGGTTTTTCCTGCCAAGAGATAGGCTTGCCACTAATTCAATCATCTCCCACTGGAGATTCTTCGATGCTCATCCTCTACTTGGAGTAGAATAGGGGGTGCTGTCAGGAGTTGACATGTCTCGATATCAAAAAAATGTAAAGTTAAGAAAACATCTTTGAATGCCATATTCTACAGATCTCTTGAGGTTTTTGAAGAGGCCCTATCTATCTCTTATATTAGGATAAGTAGATGTTGCTTGTCTCTTAGCAACTTGATTTCTGATTAGCTTAGAAAATAGCTATAATAGACTGTCATAGTACCTAACACAATGACAGGCTTGTGTGACTATTAGTTTGCATTTCTTAATTATCCTAAACCAAAAATTGCTGTTTGTTTTATGACCTAGTTATGTAGAATGTGTATTATTTTTCATTGATGTTTCTATTAAATTTACTTAATAACCATTAGCTTTGCCTAATGCCTGAGATTAGGATTCTCACCATCTTTGCTAAGAGGCTCTAGGTATACATTAGACATGCCTACATTCTATTGAGCAGTTCACAGCACCACCTTGGCCTTCATGTCTTGCTTAGAGCCTCAAAGGGAGCTAGAGGTGAGATCTCAGGCACTTGCTGCATGGAAACGTTTTCTTGAGCATTCCTAAACTGGAGTGTGCAGGTGGTCATCTAGAGTCCCAGGAGTATGCTGGAATCTTCCAGAGTCCCCCACTCCCATCGGCAGCTCTTTGACCAGCTTTCACTTTAAAATGTGTGTAGCCATCTATTTATTCTGAGTGTTATCTACAGCCTTAGGCAGCTTCCAGATTAAACAACTGCTTCTGATTAATTTCAACAAACTTGGCTTGGGAACAAAGTTATTTACAGTGGGCCAGCTCAAAGCTAGGTCAAGTCAAAACAGTCTTTTGCATGAAGTCCCCCAAGGAACTACCAGATAGCCAAGTGATGACTGTTGTCTGGAAATGGGGCCTTGGAAGGAATCTGCCCCCATTCTTCCTCCAGTGGCTGCTTGGCTATTTGTCTCTGTGAGTACAGGTGGTCAAGTTGGCCAGCACCCGGTAACACAGAAGCTTACTGTCTTTTCAAGATCTAAGTGGTTCTCTTAAATGAATGCTCCCCAGCTTCTAGAAAGCTGTTTAAGTTCCAGTGTTCTGAAGAGCTTTTCAGAGTTGTCACCTCCATTATAGAGTATTTAACGCTCTTGATTCCATTGCCTTTCTCTGGCATCCTTGATTTGTTGACTTCAGAGTTGTGTGGGTAGTGTTCCTTGTTCTGGATTCCAGGATTAGAAGACACAATGTTTGAAGAAAAATATGGCCTGTACTATTGTTCTCTCTTGACATTTCTTGTCTTGCAGTTTGGATGTTGGTGTTTCCATCTGTAGAGGAAAGGTGCAGGTACACATTTTGCTTCTCCCCACCTGCAGCGTTATCTTCTGTCTGGAAAGTAGGTGCTCCTGCCTGTGGGAGTGATCTGGTCCTTCCAGAAGAAAAGCACATAACTTCCAGGAAGACTTCTTACTTGTATTCTGCTTGGCACCATGCCCTCCTTGTTCAGACCATGCTCTCTGCTCAGCTTTGCCTCTGTCTTCTCTCCTTTTCTCCTACACTTCAAAAACCAGGCTCAGAGTTCCCATAAACATGCTAGTAAATTTACATTACTTAAAAATTTCTTGAAGATGTTCAGGAAATTTTGATGTTAATTTGATTACAAATTGTGAATATTCTACATATGTTGTGATATACTTTAACATCATTGTGAAGGTTATCATTGAAAGTTTTTATTTTATGCATAGCACTAGAAATAGAGTTTGAACCCTCTTACTGTCTTCCCTGTGTATTCCCCTGGTTTGCTCTTTTTTTTTTTTAATTCTGTCAAGTTCCTTTATAATAGTGCTGAATGAGCTCTGTATAGAGTGCTTTTAAAACTCAACCTTTTCAGGGAATGTCACTGGGATAAAATAATGTATAACCTAAAATTTACTAATTTCATTTCATTTTAGCCATGTTCTTCAGCTTGATTAAATGAATGCATCTTGTTTTTCAGAAATGAATGCCATCATTCTTTGGCAATAGTTGCTTTGTACAGCAACATTGTTATTACAATAATACTCTGGACTATAGTAGAGCTGGCTAATTCATTCAGTGGGAAGACATGTTTTATTGGTGGTAGAGGTAGATTTCTACAGTTATGCTTCCTTTACCTCCTTCCTTCTCTACTTAACTGTTCATATGCAACATGTTTACCTCACACCTCCTTTGCAGGATGCAGCGCAGGCAGGAATTAACTCAACGGCAGCTATGTCAAGAGGATTGTATCAACCAGCAACAATCTTTATGGACCACCAAATGTCAGCCATCTCAAGCATTGAAGATTTCAGTACAGAGCAGAAATCTAACCAACCCACAAAGAACTTTTTAATCCCTGACCCACATTCACACCAACAGACAGCCCAGAGCAGCTGTGTGACAGACACCTGTGTAGTACAAACTAATAGTGACACACAGTGCTTAAATAAGTCTGACAAAATAGATGGAAAGGCATCTCTTCAGATTGGTGAGAAAACACCGGTCACGAGCTGTGAATCGTCTGAGGAAGAACAAACTCATTGCTTGGAGATAGGAAGCAGCACACATCCCAGCAAGACTAATTTATCTGAAGGCAGAAAGTATGCTGAACTCTATTCCTCGTTTCAGGAAAGATTAAGTCCAGAGAACAGAACCACTGATTTAAAGTGTGACAGTTTCAGCAGATCAGAGGGATCAGACAGAGAAATTCTGACACAAGAACATATTGAAGTCTGGGAAGAAAGAGCCTGCCCGCTGGTTCCCATGATATCAGTTTCAGAACACTGTGCATCTGCAAATAAGTGGGCAGGAGAGAAGCATTCTACTTGGAAAGGTTTTTCAGGTGAGATGACAGACCCAGTTTTGGTTTTTTTTTTTTTTTTTTGGTTTTGTGCCTAAAATTTAGTGCTGATTTTTCTTAGTGCCGTGCTTTTCTGGCTGTGGTCTATGATTTTATCCCTTTAAACAAAGAAATGACTTTGTCAATGAGTTCCATTCTGATGATTTCTTATATGTGTTCATTGATGTGTTTCAAAAGATAAATTCACCAATTTTTTTCATTTTTTATGTTGATTTGTTACTTCAGGTTACATTTCCATCACAGTGGCCTCTTTCTACCCCTCCCAGTCCTGCCCTCCCACCCTCAACCCACTATCCCTTCCATCCCACTCATCTGGTGTGGAGTGTCCCTACATATCAGTCCCTTGCCCCAGTTGAGCAGTCATATGAGGGCCTATAAGGCTGCACCACTAGGACACAGTGTCTCGTTGACAGGAAACAAAATCTATGTTCATGTTCCCTTTGGTGCATTAACTGTAGTATAGTTATCCTGTACTATATGGCTAAAATCGGATTATAAGTGAATAGATGCCATGTGCGTCCTTCTGAGTCTGGGTTAGCTCACTCAGGATGAGCTTCTCTAGTTCCATCCATTTGGCTGCAAATTGCATGATGTCATTGTTTCTGATGGCTGAGTAGTATTCCATTGTATAGATGTACTACAGGTTTTTTTTTTTTTTTTTTTTTTTGGTTTTTCGAGACAAGGTTTCTCTGTGTAGCCCTGGCTGTCCTGGACTCACTTTGTAGTCCAGGCTGGCCTCGAACTCACAAAGATCCACCTGCCTCTGCCTCCCAAGTGCTGGGATTAAAGGCGTGCACCACCACCGCCCGGCGTACTACAGGTTTTTTTATCCATTCCTTGGTTGATGGGCATCTGGGTTGTTTCCAGTTTCTAGCTATTACAAAAAAGGCTGCTATGAACATAGATGAGGAAACATCCTTGTGGTTTGGTGAGGAATCATTTGGATGTATACCCAGAAGTGGTATGGCTGGGTCTTGAGGTAGAGCTATTCCAAGTTTTCCAAGATATTGCCAGACTGATTTCCATAGTGGTTGCACAAGCCTGCATTCCCACCAGCAATGAAGGAGGGTTCCCCTTTCTCCACAACCTCACCAGCATGTGCTGTCATTTGAGTTTTTGATCTTAGCCATTCTGACAGGTGTGAGGTGGAATCTCAGAGTCGTCTTGAGTTGCATCTCTCTGATGATTAAGGATGCTGAGCATTTCATCAAGTGTCTCTCAGGCATTAGGGATTCCTCCTTTGTGAATTCTCTGTTTATCTATGTTCCCCAGTTTTTGATTGGATTATTTGGTTTCTTGGCATTTAATTTCTTGAGTTCTTTGTAAATTTTGGATATTAGCCCTCTGTCAGATGTGGGGTTGGTGAAGACTTTTTCCCAATCTGTAGGTTGTCATTTTGCTCAAATGACAGTGTCTTTTGCCTTACAGAAGCTTTTCGGTATTGTGAGGTCTCATTTATTGATTGTTGGTCTTAGAGCCTGAGCTGTTGGTGTTCTGTTCAGGAAGTTGTCACCTGTGCCGATGAGTTTGATGGTTATCCCCACTTTCTCTTCTTATAGATTTAGTGTGCCAGACCTTATTTTAAGGTCTTTGATCCACTTGGACTTAAGTTTTGTGCAAGGTGATAAGTATGGGGTCTAATTTCATTCTTTTACATGTCGACATTCAGTTAGACCAACACCATTTGTTGAAGATGCTGTCCTTTTTCCATTGTACAGTTTTGGCTTCATGTCAAAAATTAAGTGACCATAGGTGTGTGGGTTCATTTCTGGGTCTTCAATTGGATTCCATTGATCCACTGGTCTGTTTCTATACCAGTACCATGCTGTTTTTATTACTATTGCTCTGTAGTACAGCTTGAAATCTGGGATGGTGATACCTTCAGATGTTGTTTTATTTTACAGGATTGATATAGCTATTCTGTTTTTTTTTTTTTTTGTTATTCCATATGAAGTTGAGAATTGCTTTTTCCAGGTCTATAAAGAATTGTGGTGGTATTTTAATAGGAATTGCATTGAATCTGTATATTGCTTTTAGCAGGATGGCCATTTTTATTATGTTGATCCTATCTATCCATGGGCATGGGAGATTCTTTCTTTCTTCTGATGGCCTCTTCAATTTCTTTCTCCTTTCTTTCAAGTCTCCAAGGACTTGAAGTTCTTGTCATACAGATCTTTCACTTGCTTGGTTAGAGTTACCCCCAGGTATTTTATATTGTTTGTGGCTATTGTGAAGGATGTTGTTTCCCTAATTTCTTTCTCAGCCAATTTATTTGTTGTATAAAGAAGGGCTTCTAATTTTTTTAATTAATTTTGTATCCAGCTACTTTGCTAAAGGTGTTTATCAGCTCTAAGAGTTCTCTTGTGGAACTTTTGGGGTCACTTATGTATACTATCATATCATCTGCAAAGAGGGATAATTTGACTTCTTCGTTTCCAATTTGTATCCCCTTGATCTCCTTTAGTTGTCTTATTGCTCTAGCAAGAACTTCAAGTACTATATTGAAGAGATATGGCGAAAGTGGGCATCCTTGCCTTGTCCCTGAGTTTAGAGGAAATGTTTTAAGTTTCTCTCCATTTAATTTGATGCTGGTTACTGGCTTGCTGTATATCACCTTTATATTTCTAGGTATGGTCCTTGTATGCCTATTCTCTCCAGGACTTTTAGCATGAAGGGGTGTTGGATTTTGTCAAATGCTTTTTTCGCATCTAGCGAGATGATCATGTGGCTTTTTTCTTTCAGCTTGTTTATATGGTGAATTACGTTGATGGATTTTAGTAAGTTGAACCATCCCTGCATTCCTGGCCTTGATCATGGTGTATGATACTTTTGATGTGTTCTTGGATTCGGTTTGCCAGTATTTTATTAAGTATTTTTGCATCTATGTTAATGAGGGAAATTGGTCTGATGAAGTTCTCTTTCTTTGTTGGGTCTTTGTGTGGTTTAGGAATCAGGGTAGCTATGGCCTCATAGAATGAGGTTGGCACTGTCCTTCTGTTTCTATTTTGTGGAAGAGTTTGAAGAGTATTGGTATTAGCTCTTCTTTGAAGTCTGGTAGAATTTTGTGCTGAAACTATCTGGCCCAGGGCTTTTTTTTGGTTGGGAGATTTTTAATGACTGTTTCTATTTCCTTAGGGGTTATAGGGCTGTTTAATCTGTTAACCCGATCTTGATTTTACTTTGGTAGGTGGAATCTATCAAGAAAATTGTCCATTTCACTTAGGTTTCCAAATATGGTCAAGTACAGATTTTTTAAGTAGGACCTAAAGATTCTCTTGATTTTCTTTGATTTGGGTTTTTTTCCATCTGCCTTTTAGTTAATTTGGCTAAGGGTTGGTCTATTTTGTTGATTTTCTCAAAGAACCAACTCTTGGTTTCATTGATTCTTTGTAGTGTTCTTTTTGTTTCTAAGTTGTTAATTTCAGCCCTAAGTTTGATGATTTCCTGCCTTCTGCTCCTCTTGGGAGTTTCTGCTTCTTTTTTCCAGTTTTTCCAGTTCTGCTGTTAATTCACTAATATGAGCTGTCACAATTTTCTTTTTGAAGGAACTTAGTGCTATGAACTTTCCTCATAGCACTGCTTTCATTGTGTCCTATAGGTTTGGGTACGTTGTGCCTTCATCGTCATTGGATTTTAAGAAGTCTTTGATTTCCTTCTTTATTTCTTCCCTGACCCAGTAGTCATCCAGTAAAGAGTTGTTCAGTTTCCATGAGTGTGTAGACTTTCTGTTATTTCTGTTGTTGAAGTCCAGCTTTATTCCATGGTGGTCTGATAGGATGTAAGGGTTTTTTTCAATTTTTTTGTATCTGTTGAGGCTTGCTTTGTGTCCGACTATATGGTCAGTTTTGGAGGAGGTTCCATGTGGTCCTGAAAAGAAGGTGTATCCTTTTGTGTTTGGATGAAATGTTCTGTAGATATCTGTTAGGTCCATTTTGTTCATGACTTCTGTTAGGTCTATTATTTCTCTGTTTGGTTTCTGTCTTGATGATCTGTCCATTGTTGTGAGTGGGGTGTTGAAGTCTCCCACTACTAATGTATGGGGATCAATGTGAGTTTTAAGCTTTAGAAGAGTTTCTTTTACAAATGTGGGTGCCCTTGTATTTCGGGTATAGATATTCAGTATTAAGATGTCGTCTTGATGAATTTTTCCTTTAATGAGTATGTAGTGCCCTTCTCTATCTTTTTTGATTAACTTCAGTTGAAAGTCTATTTTATTTGATATTAAGATGGCTACTCCAGCTTGCTTCCTGGGACCATTTGCTTAGAAAACCTTTTCCCAGCCCTATACTCTGAGGCAGCATCTATCTTTGTTAGTGAGATGCTTTTCTTGTATGCAGCAAAATGTTGGGTGTTGTTTACAAAACCATTTTGTAAGCCTGTGTCTTTTTACTGGGGAGTTGAGTCCATTGATATTAATGGATATTAATGACCAAAGGTTGTTATTTCCTGTTATTTTGATGTAGGTGGTGGTTGTGTGTTTCTTTTGGTTTAGCTGCAGTGGAATTTTTTGCTTCCTCTGTTTTCTTGGGTCTACACTGGGTTGGAATTTTCCTTCTAGGATCTTCTGTAGGGCTGGATTTGTGGGTAGATACTATTTAAATTTGATTTTGTCATGGAATATCCTGTTTTCTCCATCTATGTTGATAGAGAGTTTTGCTGGATATCGTAGTCTGGCCAGGCACCTATGTTTTCTTAGGGCTTGTAGAATGTCTGCCTAGGCCCTTCTGGCTTTTACAGTTACTGAGGAGAAGTCAGGTGTAATTCTGATGGGTATGCTATTATACGTTACTTGACCTTTTTCTCTTACCGCTTTTAATATTCTTTCTTTGTTCTGTACATTTGGAGTTTCACTTACTATGTGGCTTGAAGAATTTCTTTTCTGGTCAGTTCTGTTTGGTGTTCTATATGCCTGTTGGAATTTTATTGGCATCTCTTTCTTTAGGTTTGGAAAGTTTTCTTTTATGATTTTGTTGAAGATGTTTCCTGGACCTTGAAGTCGGGAGTCTTCTCTTCTATGCCAATAATTCTTAGGTTCCATCTTTTCATTTAGTATGTGATTTCTTGGATGTTGTGGGTGAGAACTTTTTTAGATCTCTCATTTTCTTTGGCTGTTGTACTGATTTCTTCAATCGAATCTTCCACACCTGAGATTCTGTCTTCCATCTCTTGAATCCTATTTTTGATACTCATGTCGGTAATTCCTGTTCTCTTCCCTTGATTTTTCCACCCCCAGGATTACCTCTGTTTCTGTTTTCTTTATTGCTTCCACTTCCAATTTCAAGTGTTGAACAATTTTATTTGTTTTTGATGTTTCCTGCTCCAGTTTGCTTGTTCTTGTCTGGAAATCTTTCAAATCTTTTAAATCTTTCATTGCCTCATTTCTTTCCCATTCATGTTGAGCCGCTTTGGCTTAGAGATCTCTAATGGTATTCTCCATTGTTTTCATTTGTAAAATTGAGGAATCTTTGAATTCTTTCAGAAATTTAATTTCTTCTTGTAAGGACTCTATCACTTTCCAAAGTATAGAATTTTCACGTGTTTTAACTGTGAATGGTGGAATGGTCAGGGCTTGCTGTACTAGCATAGCTGCATTTTGTTGGAGTCACATTTCCCCGACTTTTGTCAGATCTGTTCTTTTACTGACCTTTAGCCATCTGGTTGTTCTTAGCTGTTTGTTCCTGGTGCCTTCTGGGCTTTGTGCCAAGAAGGGCACTTTGGTGTAGAGACTGTATAGTTTGGTGATCTGTAGCTCTCCACAGGCTGGATGGGTCCTTATGTGGAGGTTGGTTCTCAGTGTGTCTCCCAGAGCTCACCCCTTCCTGTTGTATCCCAATTGGGAACTCAGGACGGAGGTTGTGGTGGGATGTGTTATTCCTGCCTGCAGGTTCCTGAGATCCAATTGGTCTTTGTAGTGATAAAGGTGCAGGTTGGCAGGCCACAGACTGTTGGCTGGAGCTGTAGCTCCCCTGCAGCTTACATATCGGGATCATGATCGTGGTCCTCCCAATCTGCTCTTAGGACGTTCTCAGATTCAATGTGCATCTTATAGCCAGAAGCACTGGGATCTGGTACAGCCCTTGTCTCCCAGGCAATGAGCAATGGTCCAGGATTTTTTCACTCTCCCGAATCAGAGCTCTCTGTGTTGTAGCCTGGGTATTCAGCTGAGGGGCAAGGCAGGTGCAGTCACGGATATCTGAGGTGGAATTCACACCCTGTCCACAGTGTTTGGATTCGGGGATGCTCAGCTGCCTTTTCCCCGCCAGAAACACTGTGCCTCAGTGTAGCTAGCCTGCACCTACGTGGCTTCTGGCAGTTTCCCTGTAGCAAGGGTATCAATACTGTGATTGTGGTCCTTCCATGCTCTTCTGGGGGAGGGGGTTCAGGATCACCCTGTGCCTCTCAGTCAGAAGTTCTTTGGGTCGGAGCAGTCCACTTGCTCAGGCCACTCGCAATAGTTCAGAACTGCTTTACTACTCCATACAGAGATCTAGATGCTGTAAACTAAGGCAGTAGACTGAGAAAATGGGTGTGGGCAGTGAATTCACAAAGCGTCTCCAGTACTTGGACTGGGAGTGGAAGGGGGTGGAGGGTGCCTCTCTGTCAGCAGCTCTGTGGTCGGGTGCCGCCTGACCCCTCAGGTAGCATGCCCCAGTCCAGGACCGTTTCAGTGCCCTGGGTAGAGATCTAAATGTACTAGACTGAGGCTGTAGACTGAGTGCCCTGCTGAAGGGAGCACTGGCAGAGAGTTCCAGTATAGAATTCACTCATCGAATCTCAGTGCCTTTTCCCTGCCTGAATTGCAGTGCCTGGATAGGCAAGGGCTTCTACCAGACCCAGTGTAGCTAAAATGTCAGGGCTGTGGCTATGGCCCTCCCAATAAACTCTTAGAGGAGTCTTAGAGCCAATCTATACCTCTCAGTTTGAATCTCTGTGAACCAGTGCTGTTGCTGCTTCTGTGCCCTGCTGCACAGCGGCGGGGGGGGGGGGGGGGGGGTGGGGCCCCCGCCGGGGGGGGGGGGGGGGGGGGGGGGGGGGGGGGGGGGAGCTTAGCTGCCAGACAGAGCGGGTGGAGCCTGGAGATCCAATATGGAGATCATTCACTGAGTCCCTGCTTGTATTGCAGTGCTCCAAAGCAGCCTGCCTAGAGGGGGCTTCCATCAGACCCCCTGTAGTCAGGTGGGGGTGGGGTAGTGGGGGGGGCAGGGAGTTCTGATTTGTGTTCTGTATCCTGCCTATAGTGTTCTTGGGCTCAGGATGTGTGGCGCCTGCCAGCTAGATCCCGCTGTTACCGGTCAGCCAGACGCTGCCTACTGAATATCCCAGGAAGAGTCCCTCAGTCTTACGTGTTGGGGCTCTGCTAGTATGTTCCTGGGTGTTCAAGCCTAGCCCCTGCACAGACACTGCGGACTCTGGAGGTCCTATGTTTGGAGGTTGAAACCACCAGCTGGAGTCCTGAAAGGATCCGATATGGAGGGAGTGCATGCCCATGTCTGTGTCTGATGACTCAGATCCTCCAGCGTCTGTATTTTCAGTACTGAGTTCTTTGTTTTCCCTGGCTTTGCTGGGCAAGCCCAGATAGGCTTGCATCTCACAAACTGCCTTTCAGTAAGAGTATATCTCTGCTGTTGTCCAATTTGTCTTCCTGATGATCAAAATGCGTCCGACTTGATCACCGACATCTGGCCCCCTCCAATTCACCAATTTTTAAAATCATATTTAAAAAGTGTTTAAAATATTTTTGAAGGTTGAGGGTGTTCAACTCAGTGGTAGATGTGTATTTATATAGGAGGCCCCGGGTTCGTTTGATCCTCAGCATCACTAAATTTATACACTTTAACAAAATGATAACAAGTTTTTTTTAAAGATTTAAGTACTTTAATTGTGAATTGTTTCTACATTTTAAAGCATTTGTATGTGTATGTGTAAGTATATTTATGGAGGGTGGGGTTTACTTGTGTGTCCATGTGGAGAGCAGCCAGGAGACAAACCTCTGTGTCAACTTTAGAAAGAAAGACTATCGGGCTGGAGAGATGGCTCAGCCGTTAAAGGCTAGGCTCACAACCAAAAATATAAGAAAGAAAGACTATCTAGTTCCTTTCAAACAGGGCTTCTCATTGGCCTGGAGTTCTGCAATTAATCTAGATGACTGGCTAGTGAGCCACAGAAGCCCCCTGCCCACCTCCCCAGCAGTGGGATTATAAACACACTGCTTCAGTGTGTGTCTTTATGTGATGCAGGGCATTGAACACATGTCTTCATGCTTCTGAGTCAAGCACTGTGTGACTGAACTACAGCCCAGTCCTATGCTTCCCATGTTTGTTATTTTTGTTTTTGTTTTTGTGTGTTGTTGTTGTTTTGTTTTTGAAACAGAGTCTAATTGTGTAGCCCTTGGAACTCTCTATGTAGACTAAGTTGACCTTGAACTCAGAGATCCTTCTGCCTCTGCTGAGATTAAAGGTGTGCTTATCACCATACCTGGCAGGCTTCTATACATTTTTTAGGTGATGAAATTCTGTTCTGTGTTACTTGGATGCTCTCAGAACTTTGTGACCAGCAATGCATTCATTTCCCCTCTTGCAGATGATCTTGCCTGTGGGGATCCAAAGTCACAAAGGGCCTTCCTGAAAATGCAGGAAGAGCAGGAGGAGGAAAGTTCCTGTAGCAGCAGTGACCTCACAGTTTCTGTAAGTGACGATGACGATGACCTGATTTTGAGGAATTTAGAGTCACTACCAAATCCAGGAGCCAAGATGGAGGGTAAAGATGGAACACAGGCCTCTAGGTCAGTCTACACTGAGAAGCAAAGTAATTTGCTCTTCACTGAATATGGTTTGCAGACCCGAAGCTTTCCTGATTCAAAAAGGGAATCCTCCCCAGACTCACCAAAACAGTAAGCCATTCTTTTTTTTTTTTTTTCATGATCATTCTGTTTTCAGCTCTACATGGATTTTAGAATCCATTCCACTTTGAAAATATTATTAGGCACCCAAAAAAGATTGTTTAGTTGCCCAATCTTTTTTTTTTTATTGAAAAAAACTTTTATTTTGTGAATTTCACATCATGCACCCAGTTCCCTCCCATCTCCCACCTCACCCCAGACCCACCCTCCACCCTTGCAGTCTGTCCCAGCATAAAAAATAAGCAGCTCATTGTGGAAGCTGCAATGTATCTCAGTCTGTCCTACAACATTCCCCTTTGTCCACACATTCTGCTTGCAAATGTTCATTATAATGACTCCATGGTCTGGTATGAGGCCCCTGGTTTCCACTATTCTATCATTACTGGAACCTCACTGGAAGTCCTCTCAGATATGTTGTAACTATTCTGTGTCATGGAGATCCTGCAGTACTGGCTTGTGGAACTGATCTCTTCTTTCATTCCAGCAGTTCAACCATGGGGTAGATGTTGGGCTGGACCAACTGAAAGCCCTGGTTGTGGACCTGCAACCCCCACTTGCACGACCAGTTCTACTATGGAAAGGTTCAGAGCCTGCTCTCCCGAGTGCTGCAGGATGTGAGGGGCAGGGACAGCTCTCCTGCTCTTGTGACCCCATCTGGGCCAGATCTCCTGTTGGCTGATGGTGGTGTGGGCAAACGGGAAGGGAGGGCATCTCTCCCTAGCCAATACCACCACATAGCAGACGGAAGGCAGGGCTGGCTCTCCCACACTCACTTCCTCAGGACTGAAGTTGCCCAATTTTATAAGTAGACTTTTAGATAAACTCTCATTTGCTTACTTTCTTTTTTTCCTTTCCTTTTTGTAAATTCTAAGGTAGCTTATAAAAGTTTGACTGGGGTGATTGGCAGTTTATAATTATATCCAGGCAATCCCTGGTAAATTTACAAGTCACTCGACTCAAACATTACCCTTATTGTTTTTAGCCCCCTATCATTATTCTTTTATAAAAATGATGTTGACATTTTTGCTTCCAAGAGAAGACAAAAGTAGCTAAACTTAATAGGAATTGAACTTTAGGAACTCAGAACTTTTTATCTAAATATATACTTAATCCTTGTATTGCTTTCCAGGATGTCAGTTTTTTGTTTGTATTGTTTTGTTTTGTTTTTGTTTTTTCATGTCATTAAATGAGCTAATACTTCTCCTTGCATCTCTAAGCCAGGCTTCCTTTTCTGGGGGAAAATATAAGAATTCCTGGTGTTCAATCCTACATCAGTATAGTACATTTTGAGCACTTAACAATGTCCAGCTTATAAAAGCTAAGGTATGTGTTTTCACAATTGATTGGAATCTTTGGACCAAATAGAATTTCATTAGAAGTCTTTCTTTGTACCCTAAGTAGAAAATTTACTAAGTATTGAAAACAAATTCTGTGATTGAAACAAACCTGCCAATTAAATCATACTAGTAACATCAAATCTCTTTTAGGAGGAGAAAGAGCCTAAGTAAATAGCTTAAGGTAGGCCTTACCTTTTATAAGTGAATAAACAAGTCCAAGAACATAATAGTGTCACAGAGTACCTTTGAGGCAGTGTGTATGTGCGCGCACACACACACACACACACACACACACACACACACACACACACACAC
>CAJQZJ010032307.1:1663076-1736076 GCA_907164525.1 Lophiomys imhausi
TAGAGTATCTTAAATAGCAAAAGCACATTTGTTCTGCCAGACCTGTGGTTGATGTGTCAGGGTACCATTGGATATGTAGTCACATAACAGGGTCACCATCTTAGAGTATCTTAAATAGCAAAAGCACATTTGTTCTGCCAGACCTGTGGTGTCTCCTGGCTCTTTGTTCACTTTTGCCAACAAAAACTCAAGTACTTCCATTTCTTCTGCTTAATCATTTTTTGAACAAAATGGCAGTGGCAATTTTATTGTGAATGGAATCCTTAATCTCTAGTGTGATGGTATGTGGAGGTGAAGCCTTTGGGAAGTAATTAGGATTAGATGACATCACAAGAGTAGGGTGCTCACTGTAGAATTAAGTGCTCTTAAGAAATGAGACACTGGTAAGCTATTTTCTCCACTCTGTGAGACCACAGGAAGGAGGTAGCCATTTTCAAATAAGTCTAGGAGCGGTTCCTCTCCAGGCCTTCCCCTGACTTCAGACTTCCCAGCCTCTAGCAGTGAGAGGTGTAGGTTGGGTTACTGAAGCCCTTTGTCTGTAGCACTTTGCTGTAGTACTCTGAGCAGTCTAACTTACATTCCAGGGATCTCATCTAGACTCTTCAGCTTTCAAACATAAGATTCTCTCTGTCTCTCTCTCTCTCTCTGTCTCTCTGTCTCTCTGTCTGTCTCTCTCTCTCTCTCTCTCTCTCTCTCTTCTGAGGAACAGGGAAAACCTTCAGCCAACTTCTCTTCATATCATACTTGGTCACAGGCAGTATATATTATAATTGACTTGAAGTAGGGAAGACTTTTTTTTTTCTGTAAAAGACCAAATAGTATTTTGTTTAAAATAGTAAATTGTCTCTCCTTTCTCCCCCTCTTCTTACCTTCCTTGCTGTCACTCATAGCTCAATGGCTGTGCAGCAGGCTTTGTCTAGATTTAATTCCAGATTATACTAATGGTTTCCTGACCCCTAGCTTACACTTTTTAGGATCCACTCCTGACTTGAGCATGGAGCTTTTTCCTTCTGAGTTATATGAGGAGATATTGATTACTAATCAAAGGTGAGGGTCCATGGAAAGGAAGAAGGGGAAGGGGACATTGAGTAGTCACTTGCACTGTCTCTGAAGTTCCTCAAAAGAGAAGCTTGTAGAGCAGGGGTGTACTTGAGTGGCACAGTGTTTATTAGCACACAGGAGGCCCTGGGGAAGCATTGAGGAAGAAAAAAAGAAGTTATGGCTACAAGAAACAGTCAGACAGAGGAGCTCAACGTGAAGACAGAACTCCACTAAGGAAGTTTGATTTTGCTTTTGTTACTGGGGATTAAGCTAGCGGCTGCTCTTGGATTACATTGTTTAGGCCAGATTTAGACTTATTCCGGCCCATGGACCCTGGAACTATGGTCCTGTTGTCTCAGCCTCCTGAGCACCTGGATCACAGGCCTGTGCCACCAGGTTTAGCTCGAGGAAGATTCTTAACATGTGACTCTGGTAGCTTTAATGAAATTGTGTGGTAGCTGCTCAACCCAGTAAGTTATTGATTAAAAAAAAAATCACTGTATGCATATACTTTAGATTGGTGAATTTTATTTTATTTTCTTTTATTTTTTCCAGACAGGGTTTCTCTTTGTATATCTGACTGTCCTGACTCACTTTGTATAAACCAGACTAGCTTTGAACTCAGAGATTCTCCTGCATCTGTCAGTGCTGGGATAAAGGTGTGTGCCACCACACCCAGCAATTACAGATAGCTGTGAACAGCCATGTGGTTGCTAGGATTTGAACCAGGGACCTTAGGAAGAACAGTCGGTGCTCTTAACCACTGAGTCATCTCTCCAGCCCCAGGAGACACTGTTTTTACTAGTAGTTTTATTAAGATATAATTTACATACTATAAAATTCACCAGTCTAGGGCTGGAGAGATGACTCAGTGGTTAAGAGTACTTCTTGCAGAGGACCTAGGTTCAGTTCCAAGAACCCACATGTACATCTCACAACCATCTGTAACTGTAGTTTCAGGGGATCCAGTGTCCTCTTCTGACCATGGGTATGGGACACACAAATGGTGAACTTACATATATGCAGGCAAAAAACACTCATACACAGTTTTTTGGTGGATTTTTTTCAAGACTTTCTCTATGTGTAGCCCTGGATGTCCTAAAACTCACCTTGTAGACCACACATTTACAGAGATCTGTCTGCCTCTGCCTCCTGAGCACTGGGAATAAAAGCATGCACCACCACATCCCCCTCCCCAAAAAACCCAAAACATAAAACCTGTCTCCTGAACTAAAACTTTAATACATAGACCACAGCTATGAGGTGTTTACTCTTGGAGGCAAAAGCACCTTTTGTTCTGTGTTGTATCACATGTTTCAGCTTTCATTGGTAGCCTTGGAAATCATTTAATAGGGTTGCTTTTAATGCCCATTAAAAAAAAAAACACAGACACATACCAAATATTCTTCATGCTATCCAAAATATGCCATAGTTCATAGTCAAGTGTTTAGCATGCATACAGTAAAAATAAATCGATGAGAAACAGCAAGTTATTATATATTTTATCCTTTGATGTCTTTTTAAAATTCATTTTCCCTATGTGTCCATTAGGACTCCTTCTTTTATATGTAGTAGAGAATGCATTTTGAGCTGGTTTAAGTGAGGTGAGGGGCAAGTAGACAAGGCTAAGAATGTCAGTGAAACCCAGAAGTCCAGTCTTCAGACTTTCTTGCCCAAGGCCCTGTAGGCACTGGTGGACTCAAATTCCTGTCTGTCTCTTGGCTCCATTCCTCCTGGATTGGCCAGCTCTCGGACCCTGTAACCTAAGGTCGTTGTCCTGTCATGCTAAGTCAGAGTCTCTCCTTGACTGTGACCTTATCACATGTCCACTCCCTACATGGCCACTAGCAAGGGAGTGCATCATCAGTTTAGACTGGACCCCATGGTTCTCCTTGAGGCCCCCAGGGTACATGGGTTTGGAGGGGGAGTGGTAGGTCATGAGAATCTGAGTTCTCTTCCTAGTGGCTGCATGGCCAGTTATGGCACTTTCTCCGTCCTCATCTCTGACTTCACTTCTCTCTTTCATTGCCATCCTCATTTGGTTCCACTTGGCCCATCTTCCCTTCCATTCTCTCTTTAATTTATTACCTTTGAAGAAAAGTCTTTGAAGCTGTTGGTGACAGACTTCTGTAAACAAACAAACAAAAAACACATTTAAAGAAAGGATTTGATATCTCCTAGTAATGTCAGGAGCTACACCCATAAAGTCTTAGTAACATGACCACCCAGACATGAACTGAATAGGGATTAATGCTGAAGTGGATGGGAAAAGCCCAGTAGGCTTCAACCCTACACAAAGAACAACAGTCAACTAAGGAATGATGGGAGCTGAAGAAAGAGTCTTCTCCAGGGAAGAGCACACCAATTGGTTATCCAATACCAAATGGTCAGCCTTGGAAACATACATATAAGTAACATTATACAGACTGAGCAGTCTGGTGATATCTTTAAAAACTCGGAATAGTTCTACCTCAAGACCCAGCCATACCACTTCTGGGTATACATCCAAATGATTCCTCACCAAACCACAAGGACGTTTCCTTATCTATGTTCATAGCAGCTTAATTTGTAATAGCTAGAAACTGGAAACAACCCAGATGTCCCTCAAATGACGAATGGATTAAAAAAAAAAAAAACCAAAACTGTGGTACATTCACACAATGGAATACTACTCAGCTATCAGGAACAATGATATCATGCAATTTACAACCAAATGGATGAAACTAGAGAAGCTCATCCTGAGTGAGCTAACCCAGACCCAGAAAGATACACATGGCATATATTCACTTATAACTGGATTTTAGCCATATAGTACAGGATAACTATTTTACAATCCATAGACCCAAAAGAACAGGAACATGCACTTGGTTACCTGTTAGTGGGATACTCCACCCTAGTGGAACTTCCATCTGCCTCCTGTGCAAGACTAAGCTCTTAGACCTCATGTGACTAACGAACTGAGGGGGGCTGATACATAGAGGCACTCCACACCAGAGAGATGGGATGGGTGGGAGAGGGGGTAGAGGGTGGGAGTGTGGGGCCTGGAGAGGGTGGAGGGAGAGGGCAGTAATGGAGACGTAGCTTGAAGTAATAAATGTTAAAAAAAAATCCAGACTGAGCAGGGTGTATTTAGGAATATATATGTATACACACATATATGCATACAATAACAAAATGAGGCCACAAATTTGAAAAAGAGCAAAGAGGGGTATATGGGAGGGTTTGGAGGGAAGAGAAGCTCCTAACTGAGCTGTCTAGTCTAGCCTTAATAGGAGAAGATGTACCTAGTCTTACTGCAACTTGGTGTGCCAAGGCCGGTTGTTATCCATGGGAAGCCTCCCGTTTTCTGAAGAGAAAGGGAGGAGGAGTGGATGGTGAGTGAAGGGAGAGAGAAGGACTGGGAGGAGAGGAGCAAGGGCAAACTGCAGTCCAGACGTAAAATTAAATAAATAAATAAATTTTTAAATGAAAAAGAAAAGCATTTGGGCTGTGCTTACATTTCCTGAACTCTGATAGTGATAGTGTGTTCATCTGGTTCACGGACTCTACCTAGGAAAGCCAGTAGCTTTTGTTGTTTCTTACATTTGGCCTGCTGCCTTTACAATTCATCCATTTGTTTATTCATAACAATGTGGTTTTCCACTTGTTCCTTATCTTGTCGTTTTGTTGGCTCCTTTCAGCAGTTTCTTAGGTGAGTGAGTATTGGAATCATAAATTGATTTAGTTCTTTCAGTTTCATACAGTGCTGGCTGGCTCTTTGAAGGGTTCATCTATAACCAGTGTAGTCTTTTCAGAAGTCTGTTTGGCTTCCACCATACTCAACAGCAGGAAGCACCCTTTAATGGCAGGGCATTTAGTACTTTGGAAAGTACTTTCCCTGGCTGCTCTCACTTCTTTGTCATCCTAAAGGTGGATCTAGAGCAAGGTCAGAACATCGGGAAGGACTTGGCCCATTTTTCTTATCAGCACTCCCCCAGTAGAAGATAAGGCTCTGTGCTGGACTTTACTCTCATTCCTTAGAGTTACATAAAGACTCGTTATCTTGGAAAAGTGACATATTTCCAGAACTTGTGGGTTTTGTTTTTGTAGTTTTATTTTGTTTTGTTTGAGATAAGTCTCTATATATAACCCACACTGGCCTTAAAGTCACTAACCTCCCACCTCAGCCTCTGAAATGGTGGGGTTATAGGCATGTACCTTTATGATCATCTTATTTTAGAGTTGTGAATGCTGCCTAAGACCTCAAATACAAGCCTACCTGCAATTCAGAGATCATAACCTTTATGTCTGCTCTGAGACCCCATCTCCTTCCTTTACTCTTTCACACTGGTGTGTATGTGTGTTTGTAGACAGACAGAGTGTAACAGCACAGCAGAGTCAGTTGCTTTTCTTTTTACCGCTGTATCTGTCATTAGGCCCCAGCAAAGATGGGTCTATCTTGACCATATGAGGTGTGTTTTTCCCACGAGGACCTTGTAGAGCAGTTGTTCTCAACCTGTGGCTCTCAACTCCTGTGGGGGTTGAATGACCTTTCCACAGGGCCATCTAAGACCACCGGAAAACATAGATATTTACAGTATGATTCATAACATTAGCAAAATTACAATTCCGAAGTAAGAACAAAAATAATTTTATGGTTGGAGGTCACTACAACAAGAGGAACTGTTAAAGGGTCACAATATAAGAAACCACTGTCCTAGAGCTTACTTAAAGAACCACTTAAAATAGTATCTAATATATACTTAAAAGTAATATGCCTATAGTATTTTTAAGACTTTTCCGAGATGGAGGGTTCAATTATGTTGAATTTGGGAAAGGTATGAAGTTGTATGATTATTACCCTGGATACTCTGTTTTTCATCAGATAATAAAGCAAGATAAGTTTAGCCTCTATATGCCCTGGAGATCCATTTGGAGGTCTATTTGTTCTCTGATGGAAAATTCAGCTAACACCCTTATAATTAAACACCTCATGCTGTTTCAAGAGAAACCCATGGAAGTAAGAATATGCTTTCCGATCTTCACCCCCACCCATCTGAGGCTAGGATTTTGTCAACCTGTATATTAAGTGGAATCTGTAGTTATCAAAGAGAGAATGGCCTGAAAACACTTATCTGTTCCTTAAACAACTTTTACAGCTGTCACTAATGATTCTTAGCTACTAGAAACAGTGACAGTTTCAGGCTGGTTATGACTGTTCAAAGGTGGAGGGAAACTATTATAAATTCTCCCAGGCCTTCCAGCTCCTCATTAAGAAACTTTGGGGGGGGGGGATGTGTACAAGAGGGGCCTGACTCTGAGGATGGAAGCGGAACAGAATGATGAGGTCTGTTGGGAGGCTGGAGGCGTGGAAAGGCCAGGATGTTGCTTGTGCAGTTTCTGAGACAATGAAAAGGACCTTAGCACAGCCGGATGGCACCCTACAAAAGGTAGCCCATAATTCAAGCTGTCAGCTTAATCATTGTGCTTCCAGGTAAAGAGAAGGAGCCCTTGTTTCCTGGGTAAAGAGAAACAGTGTTGTTTGCTGACCCCTGCTCTTCAGCCTGACACACACCGCCCTGCTCTGTTGGCCTTTGTGTTGCTGTCCCCTCCTTCTCTCCTTCTGGGTATTGTGCTCCCTTCAAGTGGCCCCCTGGAACGGACCACCCAGGGGGCTGTACAATAGGGACTGAGGTAGCCACCAAAACATAGGTTTTGTAAAACAGCCAGTCAAAAGAAAAATACTGTTTAACTGTGTGTGTGTTTGTCCTTTCTACAATCGTTTTTTGTGTAGCAAACAAAACCCGGTATACAAACTTCACAGTGGCTTCACACAGCCATTCCAGCCGTCGGGTGTCAGGCTTGAAACAGTCACAACCAGTGTATTTTCCCAGGGCACTGATTCTTGTTACGGTGTTATTTATGTTCTTGGATTTATGACCAGGAAATTTGATATCAAAAGAGACAAGTTTCATTGGCTTTATTAGCTAGTTTATCAGTAGTCCATGTAGCTGGCATCTGGACACTGCTCTCAAGTAAAACTTGTCTCTGCTACTACTTAACAAAAGCCAGCAGCCTGGGATTTAGTCCCGAATGGCCATTTACTCCTCAGTAAAAGGATTAGCTCTAGCCAATTTTTCCGATGTTTGAATCTTAATTTGCATCTTTCTGGAGGTAGCACCTTACAGATCTCTAGGTACCTACCGGTAGGAGGTCACTAGACTCTCTTGACTAGTGAAGGTGCTAAACAGCTTTGGGTACAGTATGCCACACAGATTGAATTAGTGTCTCAGACTTGCGTTGGCTTATTAGTTATGTTATAGAAGGTGGGGCTCTTGTGTGTGTGCTATGTGAATACATTCTACTATAAGTATTTAAACCTAAGAACCTTCATGGCCTTAAGAGCATTTTAAATGTTGTGAATTGTAGTCAAGTCTCTTTGGAACTGAAATATAAGAAAAAGAGACAGAACTTGATGGGATGGTAATTTAAAAAAATAATCCTTTCTGTCCAAACCACATAGTTTCAATTTAAAGGTGCCCTTTGTCTAGCTTGCTCTGTAGTCAGCAGATGAAATTGTCTTCTCACCAACAAAAACAGGGGCTGTGTGATTCTGGGCAGCCCAGCACTGACCTGCAGTGAGTCTGAATACAGAAGGTGTGTGAAGGAAGCTAGGCCATGAGTATAATGGGGAAGAAAGGGTTATGATTTAACTGGATTCAATAAGAGATTCTTGGTGGGGATGGAAATAGAAAATGTGGAATATTTTAATAGCCATCACCAATGCCACTATTTCTCCACTATAAAACAGTCATTTATTCATCAAACATGTAATTGTACCCACAGGAGACCCTGTTCTAGTCACTGAAATCATTGAGGCAAAAAGAATTGTATGGATTGTTGATAGTATAGTATTCAGGATAGGAAATATAATTTAAAAGGATCCTGCAGTCTCCAGATTTTCCATGTAACACATGCCAGACAGAGGAAAGTAGGCAGAGTTGTTTATAAGTAAATATCAACACTTTACTAAATCTAAGGAGAATTGTGAGGCATGGTGGCACTTGCCTATCATTCCAGCAGTAGGGAGGCTGAGGCAGGAGCAATACTAGTTCCAGGCTGGTCTGGAATTGAATACTTGAAACTAAAGGCTATTGAAGAGCTTAGAGGCATTTGGAAGTGACAACAGTGTCTTGGTTCATTGAACCTTGGAGAAAAGTCTCTGGGTATTCCAGGAAAGTTGAGCCAGGAAGAGAACTTTCAGAGGCTCCAAGGAAACAACCATCATTAAATTAGTTTTAATGTTTTTTAACTTTCAAACTTTGTGAGACAATGACTGGATCTGTTCATTCTGCCTCACAAAGGCAAGAGATTGTGTTTTAGGAGTAAAATAATTATAAAGGAAGAATATCTGTTCTCTTTGCTTTTATATATCTGTGCATATATGTCAGATAAGAGCAGAACATCCAGAAAAGAACACGTTTGATTTATACTTAAAAAGGAACTTATGGTATATGAGTTTGCCCAGCAAGTTTATTTTAAATTTATTTACTTATTAAAAAATAGAACAGAAAACATGGACACAAAGACCAAAGTTTCTCAACAGGCTTTTGGTCTTTTGCTTCTGTGAGGCTGAATGAAGTTTAGTGCAGAAAAACAAAAACAAAACAAAACAAAAAAAGCTGCCCAGAAACATTCTAGTTTCCCGCTCCTGACCCTTCCCTTCTTTTAAGCACTGTGCTGTGTGCTGCCTTTGTTCCTTTCATGGAGATAGCTCAAGGAAGGAAACATCTGCTTCATAATTCCTAGTCCATCATGGCTCAGTCTGTAGCTGAAGGAACATATAGCTGAGCTCCTTGTGTCATAGTGAACAGGAAACGAAAGGACTAGAAGGCCAGATTTTAACCCTTAAGCCCCACCTCTAGAGGCCTATGTCTGCTTGTTAGATCCCAAAGGAGCACCAGCTGTGGGAACATTTCACATTCCAACTGCAACAGGAGCCATTTGACCAAAGCAGAACACCCTTCCTCATAGCTTTGCCTGCCAGTGACTGTGGCAGCTGTGGCAGGGAGAGGGAGAAAATGGACTGGAGGAAGGGAGGTCAGGGCTCCTAGAACTTGGACCAGGAAGAAATATGGGACCAAACTCATGAGTGGTGGAAATTTTTATCAGACACTGGAATTGGAAAGTCATTTGCCTTGTCCCTTTCTTACTGCTGTGGATGTGGGTTCTTTAAAAGATGATGCCTCTTGTTGTCATTCATTTGGAAGTTGAGTTTCCTCCCTGTTGTGATTTGAGTAAGAACGGCCCCTATAGACTCACATGTTTGAATGCTTAGTCTCCAGGGAGTTGCACTCTTTGAGAAGGATTAGAAGGAGTAGGAGGTGTGGCCTTGTTGGAGCAGGTGTGGCTTTGTTGGAGGAAGTGTGTCAGTGGGGGTGGGCTTTGAGGTTTCAAAAGTCCACATCACCTCTATGCTTTGGGATCAGGGTGTAGCTCTCAGCTAGTTTTTGAGCACCACTCCTGCCTGCTGCCAGGTTCCCTGACATGATGATAATAGACTAAGGCTCTGAAACTGTAACCAAGCCCTCAATCAAATGTTTTCTTTTACAAGAGTTGCCTTTGTCATGGTCTTTTCACAGGAGTAGAACAGTGACTAAGATATGTCCCTAAAATTTTATTCTAGGTGTGAACAAATACAGTGTTTTATGATTATTTTTGTCTTATTTGGTAACATTGCATAATTGATCCCGACACTATGACCATTTGAGGCTGCTTTTCCTGTGGAAAATAAAACCACCAGGTCAAGCATACTTCACGGCAACTGAAATACAAAACTGAAGTCTTCCAAAAGATAACATTCAGAGAAACATGAAGAAGTCATCTGCTAGAGATGCCAAAGGGCTTTATAGCCCTACATACAGGAATGTAATATGTTTACCACTAAGCAATCCTCGGCTTGCAGTACTGAAATTAAAAAAACACAGTATCTTTTTTTTTTTCTTTTCTATGGTTAAAAAATCGTTCCTTAGTTCATGTGTTCAGGATAGCCTGAATTGGCATTGTTTTCTTTTCAGTTGTCTCCAGGGTTCTTTATTTTACCTCATAGCACCTGATAGTCTTTACACCTTTCTGGTGATACCATTGACTCTGGGATCTACAAAACTGGCTTATTTCTGGGGGACCCTCCTCTTCTTTAGGGCAGGCATTCTTTAGAATGAAGTGGCTACTTGATGAAGCCTTCGAAGAACCTCTTCCTGGCAATAAGAAATTTTCTTAGGTACAGTAAGTCAGATTGGCCTGGGGTCTGGAAGGTTTAGGGCAGTGGACCTCAGTGATTAAGGAGGTCACCCAACACAGGACCTGATCCAAAGACCAAGAACCTCAGGCAGAAGCTTAGAGCTTGGCTGCGGTTGGGGCACCAATATCCCAGATGACACTCAAGAAGGGTCTTGAATCCAGTGGCTCGTTTGTATTCCTCTCTTCTAGAGACCCTTCAGAGTTGGGCTGGACTAAGTCTGCACTTGTTCCTTACCCTGTAACAGTCAGCCTCCAGTCATCTTTATCTCTGTGATATCAGGCGCGTGATCATCACATCAGTTCAGGAACATGCCTGAATACACTTGTAATTACAACAAGCAGGTTAGCAGATTGCTTAGTAAGTGGTTTCTTAAAAAATTTTCATTTTCTTTTCTGTGTATTTATGCTGGTTATTCCCAACTCACAATGTGATTAGCTACTTCAAAGCAGAAGTACTGTTTTGGCTTTAATATTTTCTCCCGTAGTAGTTCAGAATCATACTTCCCACCAATAGACATTGTTTGGGGTAATAACTACCCAGCCTTTGGGGAGGCTTCTTGGTACAGTGACAGAGCTAAGCTAAAGTTGTGGGCAAATCGTTAAGATTCTCCCAGTGAGTAAAGTAGCCACCTTTACTCTTCCATACCTTCCAGTTCTTACTAAAATTAAAGAAACTTTACTGCAGGGGAATCTGAATGAAAAATAATCATCATTTTCAGCACTTAGGAGTAGAAGATATAACCCGTATTTCAGCCAGAAAATTGCAATTTCTTTTTTTTTTAATAATTTATTTTTTATTTCTTCAAGTTACATCTCAATCACAATCCCCTCCCTACTCCCCCCTCCAGTCCCACCCTTCCACCCTCCTCCCCCTCAGCCCCACCATCCTCTTCCCTTCTTTTTTTTTATTTTTTTTTAATTTTTTTATTTTTTTTAGTTTAAGGTATTTATTTTTCCCCCCAACAGCTCTCCCTTTCAGTCCAAATAATGGTTCTTTTTCTTATAACTATAAATACAATACAAAACAACAGAAATAAATAGGCCACGATTATAAGAGTTATATGGCTTAGCATACATTCCCAATGTCCAGTCCATATGTATTTGGCACCTGACTTTAACATTCTACTATCTAACCATCTCCATGTGTTTAAAGTTCTATATGTAACTCAGCTTTCATACTAACTTGCCTCATAATTTTAAAAATATCTTCTTAGATCCAGACACCCTCTTGATTCCTAAACAACTCAAAATTTAACTCTGAGACTCTAGCTATCTATTCTTCAACCACCTCAGAGACCTGAGAGGGATAAATATATCTGATTATATAGGAAGTGCAGGGCCTGCAGCTTCCAAAACTAAAAAATGACATACCAGTGGCTGCCTGGACAGTTCCCATTTTCTCTCCATACATTACAGCATCAATCTTCAGCCATTTGGCCCCATTTCTCTGACAGACATTGGTTGTAGAGCAGGAATTATGAAGGACTTACCTACCCTGTCTTGGCAGAGCTAGGCTGTTGACTTACCTGCTTCCAAGTTTTGTCCTTTTTTTTTTTATAAACAAATCTCTTTTTTAAAGATTTATTTATTTATTTTACATGTTTATTTATTTATTTTACAGATAGAGAGCTCTATCTGCATGTTCCCCTGGATGCCAGAAGAGGGCATCATATTCCAAGTATAGATGGTTGTGAGCCACCATGTGGTTGCTGGGAATTGAACTCAGGACCTCTGGAAGAGCAGTCAGTGCTCTTAACTGCTGAGCCATCTCTCCAGCTCCCGAAAATTGCAATTTCTTAACAATGACAATTTAAATAAATTTCATAGGCTGGGGAGATCTAACTTTATAATGATTGACAGTATAAAATTAACCTTTTCTGCTGTTAAGATTATCAGTATTCCCATAAGTTATATGGGATGTGGGATGAGATTGCCCAGCTGTAGACTCAAACCTCATTAAAGTCATCAAAAGGTTAAAAGTTACTTCCTCCAGTGGATGTAAAACTGTCACAAATACACAAACAAGTTTTTCAAATTGCCCCTTTTTACATCTTTGTGGAGAGACGTATAGTTGCTGCATTTTAATGTTTAGATTATATTACAGATATATTTCAATAAACCACAAAGAACCACCGGAGCCCCTAGAAACAAGCAGTCTGTGCTTAAATAAACATCTCGGGCAGCACCTGTTTTATTTTATAGGCTCTGTAATCACAGGGACATTCTGAAAGGAGACCTTGAAGCTTGCAGAACAGCTGTCCTTCACAGTGTCCCAGACTTGAAGCTGGGGGCAACAGCAATGCAGAAGAACAAGGTATCTGGTGTGAAATGACTGTTGTGTGAGGCATCTGTCTTGTTCCAGTGCTTCAGAATCAAAACATTGATTAGTGTTGAGAATCAAAACATTGATTAGTGTTCAGAATCAAAACATTGATTAGTGGCGACACTAGTCCACACTGTCAGCACGGGTAGCCATCAGTTTAGCCTTTTGATGGACATCCTCATCTGTTTGTCCATAAATATAAAAATATTTACTTTAGTAGGCAGGGGGAAGGTATACCCTTTGACTGATATACAGTCAGCTGAGGTCTTCAGCAGGTCTAAGCACCAGGTGGGTTCCCAGATTTCCAAGTTCACTCTAGATATAGTCCCCTTATTCCAAAGCTGGTTTTTGAAATGTGATCTCAGGACCAGCAGCATCAACATGAGCTGGGAACTTCTTTTTTAAAAGCACATTGTTCAGTCCTATCCTAAACACAGTAACTCAGGAGCTCTGAAGGGTGGGTTCCAGCCAGCTAGGCCTTAATGAGCCCTTATTATTTCAAGCCCTTCAGTTTAAGAACTTTAAATGGGCCGGGCGGTGGTGGCGCACGCCTTTAATCCCAGCACTTGGGAGGCAGAGGCAGGCGGATCTTTGTGAGTTCGAGGCCAGCCTGGTCTACAAAGTGAGTCCAGGACAGCCAAGGATACACAGAGAAACCCTGTCTCGAAAAACCAAAAAAAAAAAAAAAAAAAAGAACTTTAAATGGATGTAAAGCTGGGATGGGGGTAGGGGGTACTGGTTTCTAGAGTGGGTAAAACATGAGCCAAGATTTGTATACCTCCTTGCTGTGTTAGAAATCTATTCCACACCCTCTACCCACTTTTGAGCTGGTCTGAGTTTCTCTTTATGATCTTAGAAGCTCTGTAACATCTGGACAGTTTTGTTTATAGATTCATACATACTGTGTAGAATATGTAGTAAGTACCTAATGCAAGTGTTACCAATGTTGCAGCTCTGCTTTTGAGGAGAGGGCTACCTGTAACTCTTCTTAGAATATATCTTCACTGTTTACTGGTAGAGGACAAACTATTGCCCAGGAAGTATCCGTACTTGCTTGTTAAAAGCCATTGATGAATGCTGTCTTAGTTACTTTTCTATTGCAATAATAAAAATGTTATGTGAAATAGCAAGACAAGGACAACTTATATAAGGAAGGGTTTATTTGGGGCTTACATTTCCAGTGGAATAAGAGCCGTCATGGCAGCAGGCAGGGAGGCAGGCATGACACTGGAGCAGTAGCTAAGAGTTCACATGTAGATCCACAAACAGGAAGCAGAGAGAGACATTGGGAATGGTGAGAATTTTTAACACCTTAAAGTCTGCCTTCAGTGACACACCTCCTCCAATAAGGTCACACCTCCTAATCCTTCCCAAACAGTTCCATCAACTGGGGACCAAATATTTAAAACATGTAAGTCCCTAGAGACCACCATAGCTGGACCCTATGAGCTAAGAAACAGAGCAGCTTTGTATCTGTTTGGCTTTCCATCTAATGCTGTCTTGTCTATCTTTCAGGGGCCAATTAGGCTGTTTAATGTAAGTGATATAAATAGAAAACAGAAGTACATTTTTTAGAGTAGAATTCAACTTATATCTAGTATATATGGGGTTCTGTCATGGGCTAGGTAGAAGTCAGGATAATCATCTCTGAAGAGATCTTGACACAGAAAACTTCAGCGGATTAGGCAGCCCCAGTTTATAATACTTCTGCATTTCCATTTATGACCTTTGAACTGGAGGAGGCTGGAAGTGACCTTCCTGGTCAGTAACTTTTAATTTTTTAATCACATTTTTATCATGCAGAATAAAACCTGTGTCTTAAAATCCTCCTTCACAGGTGATGGGAGAAGCAGGCTTAGAGGGGTTCTTTCTGAGCTTTTTGGGTTGTTTGGTGATTACAGGTTGCAAGGCTCTTTAACTAATATAGCTTTTTGTTGCTGCTTTTTATATCTGTTTATATACAATTTGGCATAACCCACAAATGTGACATGGAAAGTATATTTGCATTTATAATAAATGATGCATCGTGTAACTCTTTTTTTAATTTACATTTTTTTATTGAAAAAAAAATTTTTTTTTTTTTTGGTTTTTCGAGACAGGGTTTCTCTGTGTTTCCTTGGCTGTCCTGGACTCACTTTGTAGACCAGGCTGGCCTCGAACTCACAGTGATCCGCCTGCCTCTGCCCTCTGCCTCCCAAGTGCTGGGATTAAAGGCGTGCGCCACCACCGCCCGGCTTATTGAAAAATTTTTATTTTGTGAATTTCACATCATGCACCCTGTTCCCTCCCATCTCCCACCTTCCCCCACACCCACCCTCCACCCTTGCAGTCTGTCCCAGCATAAAACATAGCAGCTCATTGTGGAAGCTGCAGTGTATCTCAGTATGTCCCACAATATTCCCCTTTGTCCACACATCTGCTTGCAAATGTTCATTATAATGACTCCTTGGTCTGGTACAAGACCCCTGGTTTCTGCTACTCCATCAGTACTTGAACCTCATTGAAACTCCTCTCAGATATGCCATAATTGTCCTGTGTCATGGAGATCCTGCAGTTCTAGATTGTGGAACTGACCTCTTCTTGCACTCCAGCAGTTCATCCATGGGGTACATGTTGGGGTGGGCCAACTGAAAGCCTTTATTCTGGACCTGCAACCCCTACTTGCATGACCAGTTCTACTATGGAAAAGTGCAGGGCCTACTCTCCTGAGTGCTGCAGCATGTGAGGGGCAGGGACAGCTCTCCTGCTCTTGTGACCCCATCTGGTCCAGATCTCCTGTTGGCCAATGAAGGGAAGGCATCTCTCCCTAGCCTACACCACCATATAGCAGACAGAAGGTAGGGCTGGCTCACCACAACCCCCACGTCCAGGGCCAGGCAAAGTTCTAGTTTCTGGTTTGTTTCTTGTCCTGGCAGCTCATCCGGTGGTTGTCTGGTACTGGTTTGGTAGTCATCTCAGGCTACCCCATGATGCCAAGTGGTGTTGATATAGCTTGCCTTTTTTTTTCTTCCAGGAATGTTAGGCTACTATTCATTCAGATGTTCATAGGTCAGAACACTGACTCTCTCCCCTCTGCCACCTACTGATGCATACATAACAGTCACATCTGCAATGCCTCTAGGGGCAGAATCGTGTAACTCTTAAACCTAACTGAGAATGTGATGATAAGATAGCTCTACATTGACTAAACTAGGATTGTTCATCCATAATAAGGCATTTCCATTATGAAAGATTTCATTTCCTATAAGCTTCAAGCTACAGTTACATATATATCAGCCTTCCAGAAGATATAATCCTTTATGACCAACACAAACTGTAAAATTAATAATATTCAAGACTTTTCTTTACTGTGATCATTTTTTAAAAACAAAATGAAGTCATAAATATCTGCTGACAGTATGATGCTCTGTTACAGTTAGATTTGCTGTGTGTGTTGTCACCAGAGATGCTGTTTATAAAACACTGATTATCACTGGCTCACTCTCTAGCTTTGGGGAGAAAATGTTAAGTGTTTGTGGCCTGTGGGAGATAAGCTGCAAGATTCTGAAACAGAAATCTTTCTGATGAATTTGAATCACCAGGCTCCTCTCTGCCTTCTTTGCAACAACCTTGCTGCATCCCTAGCACTCTTGAGTTCTAGCAGGGAACCTCCCTAAATGAAATACTCCTCTGTGATCTTCCCAGGGCCCCAATAGTCAGCAGGCCAGCTTGAGCCATTCCAGAAGTGCAGAATTGGAGAGAATGGTTTACTTCTGTTGTCTAACAGTTAAGGACTCAAATGTCATAAGGCAGGAAAAGCAAAAAGGCTTAGCAGGTTATGAAAACCTTAAAGTCTATTGAATAGAGGATGTTGGTATGACTGTGGCCCTGCCTTGCTCCTGGCAAAACATGGCACTTGTAAATGTCTTTTAAATCTTACCCATAAAGTCGAAACCTGCCCTAGAGTATACTCCAGAAGAAAAAGTGAAGATTTTGAATTCCTACTCACAATAAGAAACAAATTAAGAAGAAGAAGATAAAAACCACTGCTTTCATCATTATTGGTTTAAGTTAAGCTAAGGATTAATTTTATGTTATGCCAAGAGCTTCATATGCAAAGCATATTGTTGCTAGGTACAGGGCCAAGTTCTTATTTTAGATAATTATGAATTAATATGATTCACATCATTTGGATATTGAATTATTTAAATTTACTGAGATTTCTTTCAACAAAACATTTTAATTAGCTTTATCATATATGAAAAATGTAGTAAGACTTCCATCATTTGTTGTATTTTTTCCAGGTGCAGCTAATTCTCTTAGTATCCACTTTCAAATATAATTATTCTGTTAAGCTCAGGCAGTGTGATCTTTACATTACTTGCAAAGAATGCAAATTTTTCTTTGTTCTATTTAAATTCAGAATAAAACTCTAGACAGTTATTACTGTGTCTGCATTTAAAACATTAGTCAAATTGTCAATCTGTAATAAGTCAGTTGTAGTTAAGGAAAAGCTGATACATTTTTTGGATTATAATTAGAGAAGTATATAAATTATTTCATATCAAACTCAAATTTTTGCATCATGAAGTAAATAAAATTCCTTTCAATTTTTTGTACTACTTTGTAAGTTTTCATACTTAGTGTGTTCATGTTGAGACATGGGAAAGACTCCATTCAAGGACTGTTGTAAACTTCGTGCCCCAGGTATCCTGCAACAAATCTGTAGGAAAACTTGATGGTTAGCTTAGCTTTTCACAAGTCACAAATCTCAGGTGCTGTGTCTCCGTTAGCTACTCACTTACTGTTTGGCCCTGCACAAACCAGCTAATTGGCTTTGTAGAAATAAATACATTAAGTAGAAGACACTTTAGCTAGACTGGACTCAGGGAAGCTACAGCTGGCTGGAGAATAGTAACCAAAGTCCCACACCTTCACTTTGCTTCTGTGGAAAATCACAGGGTTTAGTCATTAGAGCAAGTGTTCTCTCATGATTTAATTTACTTAGTTGTAAATGCAGTTCAGTCTAATTAAACTTGCTTTCTGCTAGAAATGACTGACGTACTTGTTACAACAAAGATACTTCATGAATGGTCTAGAATTTGTAGGTGACAAATCAGTGCATTTCCCAGTAGGAAAATCTAGTATGAAATAAAATGAAGGGTTGCTTCATCTCATAGAACCATTGAGGTGTGCTAGGAACCACACTGTCAAGAATGCTTTCTATCAAATGAGTGTGAGGTCTTAGAATCCTTCTTGGGAGTTTTAAAATGGAGGTTTCTAAGAACTCACCACATCTTATTCCAGTTGGAGAAAACTTTGCTTGCGTCAGGCATGATTGTGTTATAACAAGACATGTTAGAGAAGACCCTGGGCCAGCTATGCTGACTCACACCTTTAATCCCACACTTAAGAGTCAGAAGCAGGTGGATCTCTGAGTTTGAGGTCAATCTGGTCTACATAGTACATTCCAGGCCAGCCAGGGCAAAATGGTGAGACTGTCTCAGAACAAAACAACAACAACAACAAACCCAAACAGATTCTGAATTAAACCTAGAATTGCTTTTCTTCCACATTTTATCATGAAAATTTCAAATAGAGTCAGGCATGGTAGCACACACCTTTAATCCTAGGACTTAGGAGGGTGAAACAGGAGATTTGATATGAGTTCAGGCCAATATGGGCTACATAATGAGATTCTAGAAAGAAAGGGAAGGGAGAAAGAAAGGGGGTAGAGAAGGAGAGAATATGAAAATGAATTAGAGAAAATGAGAACAGAACAAGAAAAAGAAAGCCCTCTCTGAGAACGTAGGACTAGTGTCAGGGGACCTAGGAGACTACTCTGCATCTGACCAGCCACAGTACCTCAAGCTAGACAGGAAAAGCTCTGAGTTAGAGCCTCAAGGTGTTCCATGTACTGGAAATCTGCTCTGAACCATCAGCCATAGACTAAAGTGTTAACTCACTAGGTCTCTAGAAAAGGGACAAGCAGTGACCTGGATCTAAGGAAGGCCAGCAGAAAACTTGTTGAGAGCCTTACTGATACCTAGAGGTGAAAAGACACCTCTAGGTATGGTACCCATTGCCCAGCCCATGTACCATGTGATGTTGGGGCCCAACAACACAGAGAACAGCGCAGGAAGTGTGAGTACCACAGAGGTTCTGACCCAAATAACCAGAAAAGGAAAAGCAAGATGGCTAGAGATAGTCATGTCTGCACTCAGATGAGTGACCACATAGAGTCAGATACCATTTAATATTCAGTATGAAGTGTTGTAGGTCACTTTGTTCTGTGCATTTCTCTCTTCATAAAATTTTAAAGATAGGCTTCCACAAAGGGCACATGTTGGTCTGGGGATTAAGGGGCTCCTGCTTTAGCCTCCTGGGTGCTGAGATTGTTTCAGATTGAATGATTACATTTCTTTATTCCTTTTAGAGAACTAGAAAACAAATACGTTTAGTTATCTACATTTGAGTATCTGGTAAAATAGACTTCAAATCAAAATTGGTCAGAATAGATAAAATGACTTCATATTGATTGAGGAACTAATCTTTCAGGGGGTTATTATACTTCTAAACATATATGCACTGAATATTGGTACACCCAGTTTCATAAGGTAAGCACTGCTGGATATAGTCGTATGTTGTACTGAACACAATAATTACAGGTACTTCAGTTTCCCATTCTTAGACAGGTCAGCTAGACCAGAAAAATTAACAAAAATATACCTCAGTGGTTAAGTGCACCTGGTGCTTTCTGGGACTGTCTAACTTAGGTTCTCAGTACCCACATGGTGGCTCACAGCCATCTCTAACTCCAGTTCCAGGGGCCTGACACCTCTGGTCTCCACAGGTACCTGTACATACACATGTACACACAAAAACACAATTTTTAAAAAATCTTTTCAAATTTAGCAATAATAATGTATAGTCAAATGCCATAGATTGAATAATTTGACAGAACTATATATTATACCATTCAAACCCTGTAGAATATATCAGCTCATGAAACTGAAGACATTGGTGCACACAAATTCTTAACTAATACAAGAAAATCAAAATAATTTCATCTACCCTGTTTGATCGAAGTAGAATAAGCTAGAAATCAGAAGCGAGAGAAACTACAGAAACGCACAAATCCATGGAGATTGAATAGCATACTACTGAATGATGAATGAGTCATTAATGAAATCAGGAAGAAAGCTGAAAACTTTCCAGAATCAAATGAGAATGAAAATAGGATGTTCCAGAACCTATAGGTTATAATGAAAGAAGTTCCAACAAAGAAGATTACAGCTGTTATGCTTACATCTTAAAAAACACTCAAATAATCTAATGATGCACCTTAAGGTCTTAGAAAAACAAGAACAAACTAAACCCCAAATCAGTAGATTAAAAAAAAAATCAAGATCAAAGCAAGAAGTAGTGAAATGAAAACCAAAAGAGCAATACCAAGAATTAATGAAACAAAAAATTAGTTCTTTGAAAGATAAGATTACTAAGCCCTTAACCAAACTAACAATGAGAGAGAGAGAGAAAGACACTTACCAGTCATGTTGTCTGTAATCCCAGTCAGTACTCAGGAGGATGAAGCAAGAGGGTTGCAGAAAGTTTGAGGTCAGCCAGGTCTATATGGTTATAGGCTAGGGGTGTTAGTAAGGAAGCTAAATTAATAAAAGTAAAATTTGAGATGAAAAGTCAGACATTAAAACAAATATCAGTAAAAGTCCGAAGTTAATTAGGGCATACTTTCAAAACCTGTATTCAAGTGAACTGAAAAAGGCACCTGTGATTTATGAAAGGACACATATGATATGAAAATTTAATCACAAGGATATAGAGAGCTTAATTAAGTCTCAGGGTTTCGATTGCTGTGGTAACTAACACACCATGACCAAAACCAACTTGGAGAGGAAAGGATTTAGTTCATCTTAAAACTTCGTAGTCCACCATCCAGGAGCGTCAGGGCAGGGACTCAAGGCAGAACGCTGAAGACATGAAGGAAGTACAGGCCGTAGAGAGTCATTGCTTCTGGCTTGCTCAGCCTGCTTTCCAGTACACCCCAGTACTACCTCCCCACAATGGTCTGGGTCCTCACACATCAGTAGGTAATTTTTAAGATGTCCCAAAGCTTGCCTACAGGCCAATCCTTTGGATGCATTTTCTCAGTTTTAGTGCCCTCTCCTCAGATGACTTTAACTGGTGTCAGATTGACAAGAACCTAGCCAGGTCAGTAAGTAATAAGTGAAATTGAAACAGTTCTTTTCCTCTTGCAAAAACAAAAATAAACAAAACAAAACCCCATACCCATAGAGATTCACTGTTGAATTCTACCAGAGCCTTAAAAAATTAAGACCAGGCTGAGCATGGTGGCAAACGCCTTTAATCCCAGCACTCGGGAGGTAGAGGCAGGTAAATCTCTGTGAGTTGGAGGCCAGCCTTGTCTACAAAGCGAGACCAGGACAGCCAGGACTACACAGAGAAGTCCTGTCTGGAAAAAACAAACAAACAAACAAACAAAAAACCCCGAAGACCAGTGCTCCTCAAACTATTCCATAAAACAGAAAGGAAAGGCACTGAAACTCCATTTTACAAAGTCAGAATTACTCGTATACCAAAAGCTGGTTTAAGAACTCCACAAAATAAAAGCATAGGCCAGGCTGTTTATGAACATGCATGGAAATTTTCTCAACAGACTTCTTGCAAACTGAATTCTACTATACCTTCTGTGACCAGGTGGCCTTCATTTTCTGGTTACAAGGATGATTCAACATATAAAAGTCAATGTTTGTAACATAATTGATTGTAACATTAATATACTCAAGGGCAGAAATCCTGTGATGGCTGCAAGAGTTTCAGAAAAAGCACTTGACAGAATACAGCATTGCAGATAATAAAGCTATATGTGACAAACATGACATGAAATGAGGAAAGGTCTAGGCGTCCACTAAAATGAGGAGCAAAGTACAAATGTCCATTTTTTCCATTCTTATTCAGTATAAGGTTGGAGCAGTAAAGCAAGAGAAAGAAAAAAAAGGCCATTCAGATAGGAAAGAGAGAGATCAGATTATCCTTTTGTGTGGATGATATGATCCTGTACATAACAGACTCTAGAGACTTCACTAGGAAACTTCAGAACTGAGAAACACTTTGAGCAAAGAAACAGGATGCAAAATCAACATGCAAATCCCAGAAACTTTTATATATGTCAATAGCAAGCATGTTAGAAAGAAGAAGGAAAAATTCCATTCACAATATTATTTTTAAAAACATACCTAAGAATAAACATAACCAAAGAAGCAAAAGACTTTCATAATGAAAATTTTACAACACTGAAGAAAACACCAGAAGATGGAAAGACCTTCCATGGCCACAGATCAGCAGAATTAATGTAATGAAAATATGTGTTACAGATTCAGCGCAATCTCCTTCAAAATCCCAATGAAACTCTTCAAACAAATAGGGGCGCATTTAAAATTGATATGAAAATACAAAAGACCCTGAAAAGCCAAAACAACCCCGAGTGAAAAGAAGAATGCTAGTGGTATCACAGTTTCTGATCTCAAGTTTACTACAAAGCCATAGAACAAAAACAGACATATTGGTCAATGGAATAGAATGGAGGACCCACATTAAACTTCCATAACTACAGTCACCTGGCTTTCATGAAGTGTCCAAAAATGCACATTGGATAAATGGCAGCTGCTTCAACAAATGGTGCTAGAAAACTGGATATTTACATGTAGAAGAATAAAATGTCAGCCCTGCCTCTCATTCTGAAGGAAAAAAAAAATCCATTTAAGAGTTTCAGGGTATTACTTGAAAGTCAGAAACTGTTAAAGGAAACTGTATAGTGGGAGGACCTCAAGATGTAAGCAAAAGCAAGGGCTTTCTGAAAAAGACTCCAGCGACTCAGTAATGTTATTGCATGAACCAAAAAAGCTACATAACCAAAGAGAACGCTAAAGAAGCAGCTGCAAAATGGAAGAAATTTTGCTTGCTGTCACCTGACAGAGTTAGCATTTAAAATATATAAAGAACTCAAAAAACTACTGAAACAAAACACCCAATCAGTAAACAAATGAAATACACGGTATTCAAAAGATGAAGTATAAAGGGTCAGTGTCCTTAGCCATTAGGGAAACACAATCAAACTACGCTGAGAGTCCATCTTATCCAATGAGATTGGCTGCCACTAAGCAAACAACAAACGCAAGGATGTAGGGCATGGGCAACATTGGAGGGAGGAATTCTTTTTTCTTTGGTTGGTTTGGTTTTTCAAGAGACAGTTTCTCTGTGTATCCTTGGCTGTCATGGACTCACTTTTGTAGACCAGGCTATCCTTGAACTCACAGAGATCCATCTGCCTCTGCCTCCCAAATTCTGGGATTAAAGGCGTGCTCCACCACACCCAGTTTAGAGGGGGAAGTCTTTTATACCAGTGGTAGGAATGAAAGTTAATCCAGCCACTATGGAAATCAGCATGGAAGACAGAACTACCATAGGACCCTGTTATACCATTCATGGGTATGTAGATACTTGCACATGCATGTTTACTGTAACACGTCACAGTAGCTGTTCAGCCTAGATGTCTGACAACAGATAATAAATAAAATATGGTATATATGTAATATTTATTCCACATAGTAAAATAACTATGTTCTTTGATGGGAAAAAAGCAAGTCATCTTATTAAGCAAAATAAGCCAGATTCAAACAAATAGTACATGCTTTCTCTCACTTCTGGATCCACTTCTGTGTCCTAGATTATATAGAACTACATCAAATAGTACCCCATAATACATTTTGTGTGTGTGTGTAGTTCAAAAGGTTTTTTAAGGTTTGTTTATTCTTAAATGAATCCACAGGTTTTTGTGAATTTATTGTGTTTCAGTGCATTGTAATCAATATTCCTTTTGGTGCTCAAATTCTTCCACCCCGGCCTGTGGGAGCCTCTTGAAGATAGGCTGAGTCTTTTGATACTCCTCAGCGATTATTGGGAATGTCTTTAGTTTCTGGTACTGCATGAAGTGTTGGGTTCATCTGATGAGTCTCCTGCAGCCAGACAGGAAGAGGGCCTCTCTTTAAAGGAGCTGCCTTTTAGTTTAGAAGTACAAGTGGTGCTGTTACAGCTCACTTCTTAACTCTTCCATAATAGTACCTTAATTGTTCTCACTGTAAGTTGGTCATAATAAAAGTGTCACAAAAAGCTCTTGTTGAGATGGAGGTATGATTGATGTCACTTCCTGACATGTAGGAGACTGACCATACCATGCTTTCAGGGTGCATGGCTGTGCTTTAGAATTATTCTGAGAGTCTTAAAATATACTGTGTCTAGGTCACAGTATAGACCATTTTGTGAGACTCAGTAGAAGTAGCATTAGGTATCTTGAGTTTGCAAAACTTCCTGGCTATTTCTGTGTGCAGTCGAAGATGAGAATGCTTGTTAGCAATGATATAACAAAATATGTTTTTTTAAAAAGAGAGACTTGGAAAAGATAGCTTAATGGGTTGAGTCAAGAGATATGTGGATCCTGGGGACTTACCAGAGAGCCAGTCTAGCTGGAACAGGAAGTTCCAGATTCATTGAGAGACCCCCATCTCAGAAATTAAGGTGGCGAGTAATTGAAGACACCCAATGGCCTCTGGCCTCTACATGTGCACACACAAGTGAGCACAACCAGACATAAGATACACACACATAAACACACACACCCCACAGGGGGATTTGAACATAGTTTTGTAGTCTCAAATATGATAGGTTCCAGGATTTTCTTGATAAACATTGCTCTAGTAACTTGACTATAAGGTCTTTAAAAATGTGAGAATTTTCTCATTCATCCATTTCTACATATATTTATGGATCTATAGTGCATCTCTTATTTCTGTTTTACAGACCTGAACAAATACCAGATTGGCAGTTACTGAAGACACAAGGGCAGTGTATAAAGGAGCATGATAATTCCCTTAAAGAAGAGGTATGTAGTGAGGCTATTTTCTTACTCAAAAATAACAGTTAGAGTTAGTAGTAACTTTTGTTTACATAAGTTTCAATATTATATAAGCAATTTGTTTGGGAAAAAATATATTCTGACTGATAAACATATTTGAAAACAATGGTAACAGTGAGGTATCATGACTGATATTTTGAACTTTCTGATCTTAGATTTTTTACTTATTTTGTATAAGGATCTAACCCCTAACTTAGTATTAATTCAGGCCCCAGAAGTAGCTTAAATGTAACTATCACAACATCTTCAGAGTTCAGAACCATCTGTAGCGTTCTGGTTTTCTCTCTGTATGTCATACTTTAAAATATTATAAAGTCACCGATGTTAAGGCAGGAGATATGTTTTTGGTTCTTTATTGTACACAAGCACTAGCCTAGGTCTGTTAGAAGGAAAGAAACATGAGATGTGGCACTCTCCTTCTGAGGCTGGTTGCCAGGACGCACATAATAAAATGGCAAAGAATGTGTGTTCTCAGAAAGGGAGCTCAGCTACCTGGACAAGCAATGAGGGAGAGCTTACAACAGAAGGAGCAGAAATAGGCTTTTGACAAAGTGAGACTGGGGGAAATGTTTGGGGTGACAGGGAAGGGCTGTTAGGAATCAAAAAAATAGACTAGGAAACCCAACACATATGAGGCAATAGAACCATTCTTTTTAAAAATTATTTTATTTTTAATTGTGTGTGTGTGTGTTGGGGGGGTGTCTGTATGTAGGTATGTGCAAGTGAATGCAGTTGCCTATGGAGGCCAGAAGAGGTTATGTATCTGCTGGAGATTAGGACTCAGTTGCAAGCCTGTGAGCAGGGCTTGGGCGGTTTCTCCTTTAAAATAGGAGTAAACAGGAAGTTTCTAAAACTTGTAGGTGTGACTGAAGAAATTCAGGATTCCGAGGAACAAGTGTTTGTACCAAAATGATGACAGACCCTGTAAACCTCAGGACAAAAATGCTTAGTTAATTTCTGAAGCTGTTTGGTTTATGTAGCACACACATGTGTATGAGAACAGGAGAGGGAGAGGGAAAGAGAGGGAGAGGTATACTGGGAATTGAACCCAGAATCTTGTTCATGTTAAGCACATGTTTACCAGTGCTCTACATCTCCACCCCGAATCATCCTTCCATGACTAGCTAGATAGGGTATCTGAGTTATTGCTGTGTATTAAAAAGGTTATGTATTTAGTAGATATGGTGATAAATCTCTCTTTAGAGAAAATCTTAAAAGTAGATGATTTTGAAAATTTAAGAAAGCTCCATTAGAAAATTCGAAGTCTAATGAAGCCCAGAAGTATTTGCTTTGATCTCTTGGGTAAGTGGCTAGTTAAACAGCCACATGTAAGTGATGTTTACCTGTGGGTCCCCGTGCTGTCAGCTCTAGTCAGTCCCTTCTCTTGAGTAAACACATGACCAGAACCATAGAAATTTACTGTCCCCTGGAGACCAGATAAGATCTGTCAGCACCCGCATAACCTGGTAGGCAATTACATAATTGAGCTGCATGCTTTTAAATCAGTAAAAGCAAATGTGTGATTGCTTTACGGGAGAGGGTGAATTGGGATTGTCATTGAAATACAAAGTGGCTTAATACTCATTTTCTCCCAAGTGAAGTCTGTGTTCACATGGGAGAACCTTGACACAGAGGAACAACTTACTGATGTCACTCAGAATTGGTGTGGTCCTACCCCACACAGGTTTTATTTACCAGAAGTCATAGACCCTAAATGATGGGTTGTTTTCTGATATCTCTTTCGTATTCATTCCCTGGCTCTTGTGATTATCTCTCTGTCTTTTTTAATTGCTGCATGAATATAATCCATTCCTTTAACTTAAATATAGCTAGTACCAGTGTGTGAGCTTTTCTTTAAACACTGAAAATTATTTCTCTGTAACCAAGAGGAAGGATTTTGAGGAAGTGTTAGTTAAACCCAGGAACTGTCATCTGCTTCCATTGCCCCTCAGTGGCTGTGTGAGTGGCAGGCACTGTTCTCACGTAGAAGAGAATTTAATTCTGCTGAGTGCTTTCACATTGGTTTCTCCTTGGATTCATGCTGCCCTTATGACAATAAGATTCCTTTAGAGTTGGATGGGATTTATTTGAAGAAACAAGCAGAAAAATAAAACAAAACTTTGAAGTATCAAACAGAAAACTGCCTCTGTGCTACTGTTGATATACTGTTGATATGAGGTATATGCCCTTATGTTTACAAATAGGGATAGGAGTATAGCTCAGTGGTAGAGTGCTTTCTTACCACACACAAGTGCCTAGGTTCAGTCCCCAGTAAAACACACACTGTGCTCTCTCTCTCTAGCTCATGTTATACTGTCTGGGTATGAATCTCCCTTTCTGGCTTGCCACAAAGTGAATTTGCTTTAATAGTATCACATATTCTTCTGTTTCATTTTGAATGGTTTCACATAGTCCCTGTCCACTCTACACAGTCCCCTGACTTCTTTTAGTTGCCTGTTGAACATTTAAATTTATTCTTTCCCCTACTAAGAAATGCTCATAGAATATCTATACAATTCAAGTTTTCAAATATTCATATGTCCATAAAATGAACTGGTAAGTATAGAATTATCAGGTCAAAGGTATATATATCTTTCAGGGTTTTGTTTTGCACTACCAGATCTTACTCTGTAAAGGTCATGGAGTTAAAAAGAACAGATGAGCCAGGCGGTGGTGACGCACGCCTTTAATCCCAGCACTCGGGAGGCAGAGGCAGGTGGATCTCTGTGAGTATAAGGACAGCATGGTCTACAAAGTGAGTCCAGGACAGCCAGGGCTACACAGAGAAACTCTGTCTCAAAAAAAAACAAAACAACAACAACAAAAATAACAGATGAAGAAAGCATTTATTGAGTTCTTTATGAAATTAAATAAGCAATTCTTTTTGGAACCATTTTGAGAAGTGAAAATGACATTCGATTTTTGTTGTGTTCACTTGACCTTCTTGCCATGATGTGGTCAACCCTTTCCTATTTTCTCATTGTTCATTTTTCTACTAGGTGAATAGTTATTTTTTCCTTATTGATTCATAAGAACTTAAAAAATATATATTTGTACATTTTGTTATAGTATTTTTTGGCATTTGCTTTTCACTAAGGATGTTTTAGATATACTGTCTTGCTCACCAATGTTTCGTTTATCTATTTACACATTTTTATGTATTTAAATATTGTAATTGACAAACTTGGAGATATACATTAAGAGCCATCAGCCGGGCATGGTGGTACACGCCTTTAATCCCAGCACTCAGGAGGCAGAGGCAGGTGGATCTCTGTGAGTTCAAGGCCAGCCTAGCCTGGTCTACAAAGTGAGTCCAGGACAGCCAAGGCTACACAGAGAAACCCTGTCTCAAAAAAACAAACAAGAGTCATCCCAGGTGACTCTTGTAGTTCCAAGCATTACAGCATCCATATTTAAACTGAACTCTGGTGAAGTTCTAGAAGATGTGAGCCAGTAAGTTTAGGAAACTCATAGAAAAGCTTATGCACTCTTAACTCTGAAGTGTGAAAGTGTCAACACCAGTCATGTTACAGATGGTGTGTGCCCTAGCATTTCATTCCCAAACCTTGTCTCCTGCTTCTAGAAGACCAGGGAACCTCTTGTTGGTGTTGACTAGGGCTTTGGACTGCTGAGAGCAGTGCAACACTCCCCAGTTTCCTTCAAGGATTCCAAAGGCATCTAACTTAAAAAAGAATCTTTATTAGTAGCAGACAAGCTTTCATCTGAGCTATTCATAAGCATGATCCATGGAAAAGAAAGTCCAATGCAAAAATTGTTTAGAAGGTGTCTGCAGAGTGTGTTCACTCCTAATGTCAGATGTGCAAAACAGCTTGTTGCTCTGACTCTGCTCTGGGCCCTTGCTCCTTTGCAGGGGTGAGGGAGTCTCCTCAATAACAAATGAGCTCTTTTGAATTAGGAGTTTCTCAGAAAATGCACATTTCCGGAACATCTGCAATAGACATGTCTTAAGAATGTGTAATGGGAGATGGCTCAGTCAGTAAGGACAACCTAAGTTTCATCTCTAGAACCTATGTTTAAAATCTGAGAATGATGCTGCACACTTGTTTTAAATATATACTAGGACAGTGTTGTTAAGAGATTAAGAAATTATTACCTCTGGGCAAAGGCAGTGTGGCCTTGAAGGATCTTCTGAGCTAAATGCTCAAAGCTGGGTCTCCCATTCTCTGCTTCAGTGACCCTCACATCAGAACATGTTTTCTTTCTGCTATGCTAATCATGAAGAATTATCTGTTTCCTCCTTGTTCACTGAATGTGGTGGTTTGAATAGGTTTGGCTCCCATAGACTGATGTGTTTGAATGCTTGGCCCATAGACAGTGGCACTATTAGGAGGCATGGCCTTATTAGAGGAGGTGTGGCCTTGTTGGAGGAAGTGTGTCCCTGTGTAGGTTTTGAGGTCTCCTATGCTCAGGCTCCACCCACTGTGGAAGACAGTCTCTTCCCTGCTGCCTGTGGAGGATAGTCATCTCCTCCTGGCTGCCTTTGAATCAAGATATAGAATTATTGGTTCCTCTAGCACCATGTCTGCCTGGGTGCTGCCATGTTTCCTGCCATGACAATAATGGACTAAACCTCTGAAACTGTAAGCCAGCCCCAGTTAAATGTTTTTCTTTATAAGAGTTGCCTTGATCATGTTGTCTCTTCATAACAGTGGAAACCCTAACTAAGACACTGAACAATTGCTCAGACACTCAAGTACATAGAACCTGAGGACCTTTGTCCAGTTCTACCAGTCATATTGGCTTGTGATGTCTTGGGCCCATTTTTTGCAGATTGGGTGGACACTGCCTCATTTTTTCTATAACTGTCACTCAACGGGTCACTACCACTGTCACTAGGATTTAGCAAATCACCACTTTCTAATGGAGAGTGTGTACTCAGGCAGTGGGGTCAGTGTGATAGAGGTTGTGTGCTGCATATCCAGCTCTTGTTATTAGCCTATTTTATGTCTTAGGAGCAAAGCGCTGACCTGGAAATTAAGACTTAGTTAGCTCAGATCATGTTCATTGCTGCTGTTCTTCTTCTTGTTTCTCAGGTAGGCTGTGATTAAGATTGATTTCCCTGTACAGATAGGATAGTTAATGTCCTTTGAAAAAAGATATGCAGGGTAGCAGGTGAGTTTCCCCAGCTCCTCAGGAGACTCGAAGGCAAATGTAGACTTTTATCTTTGGCTAAAGATTAAGATTCACAAACAGATCAGTTATCTTTCTGCTTGGTGTTTTTATTTAATCCATTTTTATTTAGGTGTGTGTACCTATATGTAAATTGATATGTGCGTCACATGAATGCAGCATCTACAATGATCTGAAGAGGGCTTCAGATCCCTAGGAACTGAAATTATAGGCTGTCTGATATGGGTGCAGGGAACCAAACCCAAGTCCTCAGCAAGAATGAAAAGTGCTTTTAACTGCTGAGCTGTATCTCCAGACCCTAGGCCAACTCTTTGTTACAAGTCTAGCAAACAGAATTCATGCAAGGAGAGAGTAAATCTTCAGAAAGGAAGTCTGAGGTTTGCTTTTATGTATACCAAAGGAAGACCAGTCTATCTCAGATAAACAGACATGATGCCATCTCACAGATGTGTTTCTCAAGTAGGACATTTGTGTGGTATGTAGGTTCAGTCTGCAAAAACATATTATTGTGAATGAAAATTGTATAGAATTGAATTGCGCTGGAAAATAACCAGGTGCTATTTTTTAATTAAAAATTTTCACATATTTTGATTATGTTTTCCCCCTTCCTCAACCCTCCTCACCTCCCTACTCACCCAACTTCATACTGATTCTCTCTCTCCCTCTCTCATCCTGTGTTATTTTGATCTTGAGGACATTTTAATGTCAGGAAACAAATTAAATTCTAAGTAAAGCTTAACCTAAAATTATTTTTTAAGTCTGAGTCTTTGAGAGCAAGGGGAACAGGGTTCTTATTTGTTTTGATTTTTTTTTCCTTTTTGTGCTTTCTTTGAAACATTGTAGGCAACAGCATTATTGAAAAAAGTCCTTACAGAAGAATGTGACCATAGGTCAGCTATTCACAGCAATGAATCATCTTGTAGCATGCCATCTATTCTGAATGACCATAATGGAATAAAGGAAGCAAAACCCACTTTGCGGCTCAACAGTGTTCTTACAAGGGAACAAGGTAACTATTGTTTGCAGTGTCCACAGCAAAAAGGCATTCAGAGTCAATGCAACATCCTCTTTCTCAAGGCTTACATATAAAATACCATTAACCAAAGCCTGTCTCTGGTTTTAGATGCATTGTATGTTGCTTGTTTTAGGTACCTTCCAGTTAATGTGTATGTTCTTAGTCTGACAGAAATGAAAACCCTAAGTGTAGTTCTGCTGAGCTTCTAGTGAAGTAAATGCTTACAAGTTAGGAAATCTTAGGCCAGTTACTTACAGTACTTTTTAGAGAAATAAATTAACAAAAACTATAAGTGAAGAGATAGTGAAAAATAAAGAATCATATTAAAACTCCACATACAGGGGCTGGAGTGATGATTCAGTGGTTAAGAGCACTGGCTGCTCTTGGGGAGGATTCAGGTTCGGTTCCCAGTACCCACATGGCAGTTCACAGCTGTCCGTTTACTCTTCTCATTTCTGGCCTCCCTCAGGCACCAGGCACAACATACACATGGTGCACAAACATACATGCAGACAAAACATTCTTGAACATAAAATAAATCTTAAAACACATATAGGGCTGGGAGTGTGGCTCAGTGGTAGAGGACTTGCTGAGCAAGTGTGAGGCCTTAGGTTCCACCCCCAGTGCTGAAGAACAAATCTGTTTCATAATTTCGAAACACATTTTTATTATGTTTTTAATTTTTAGAAGTTTCAAGTGGCTGTGGAGATGAGAGCAAGGAAGAAAGCATAGCTTCGGCCCCAGTCACAGGTAAAGGTACAAGTGCTGGGCAGCTCTGACAGTTTCAGTCACAGAGAGCAGTCTTTTCCATAGTCAGAACATTTCAGGTTAGTCATTGGTGGTTCCAGGGATTTAGTGGGGTGGAGAGAAAAACATCTCAACTATTGCATGCAGGCAGGGTATGCTAACAAACCAGGGTGGTAAACAGCTGTGTCCACTGAGCTTTCGTCTCGATTTTAAACATTCCACTGTAAGCATCCTCCAGCATACAGATTTTCAGCACCTGCAGCCAGGAAAGACCTGTCAGTTGGCCAGGGTGAGTACCCAGTTACTAGATGGCAAACTACATGTTTCTGGTTTTACTTTTTTTTTCTTTCCTGTAGTAATTAAACTTAAAAACTGCTTTAAACTAGTTTTTAAAAATGCACTAGATGGAAAGTTTGCTTGTGCCTTGGGTTCAACAGCCTATCTGGTAATTTAAAATTCTCACTAATCATGCTTCATCCATCAAGACCTCATTAAGACTTCTGCACATGTATTAGGTGTTTATAGGAGGAATCTAAATTGGATCATTACGGTTTTTAGGCTTAGATATCAACAAGCAGCAGTTAGTATTCTGAACAGAACCTTGTTTATTGTACATCCACATTTACTAGATGCTTATTCTGTAAAGTGGTGTGCTGCTTCGCTATACAGTTAAAGGCCTCACTTTAAATGTTTATACGGGAAACAACATTGCCGAGGTGCTGCCGCCGCATCTGCACACAAGGTGGTTTGTTCTTGTTTACAAGCAAAAAAGAATGGCTTGCTCGCAGGGAATATAATCCACGGCATGTGATTAACTTTAAACTCAATTTCTATAATGAACTCTTGTTTTGAAAATGGAGTTTATGTTAGAACAATTATTATGTATGTGTATTATTTCATTCAATATACAAAGATTTTATTTTTAGACATGTTTTCCCAATGATGTTCATTGTGGTTTTAGTTGTCAATGTGAGAAAATGCTGATAGGGTTTCCTCTGATTTTTTTATTTGTTTGTTTTTGTTGTTGTAACAAAATATAGATGATTCCTAAACTGCAGATATCCACGAAGTCATTTGGTTATTTTTTTTCTTTTCCTTCTTCTTTTTTTTTTTGGTTTTTCAAGAAAGGGTTTCTTTGTGTAGTCCTGGCTGTCCTGGAACTCACTCTGTAGACCACAGTGGCCTTGAACTCACAGAGATTTGCCTCCCTCTGCCTCCCGAGTGCTGGGATTAAAGGCTTTTGCTACCACACCCAGCTGATTATTTTTTCTTATATTTACCTTTGAATGCAGAGATATTTAATGCCTTCTGAATATATTTCAATTAGGACTATAAGCCTGTGATCACAAAGGGTCATCTATAAACTTATTTAAAATAAGTTGTAATTCTAATAACCCACCTCCCATCTATCAGTAGTTGTCAGAGAATACCCTGCCTTAGCATACTAAAGCGTTAGCCATTATAAAATGGCACCGGAGAGTCAGGCCAGGTGGTCCACACCTTTAATCCTAGTGTTCAGAAGGCAGAGACAAGCAGATCTTGAGTTGGAGGCCAGGCTGGTGTACAGAGCAAGTTCTAGGACAGCCAGGGCTGCACAGAGGATTCAGGGCATGAATTACATATAACCTATCCTGTCTCTAAAGAAATAAATGTAGCTTGGGAGTCCTGGAGAACTTTGTGAAGTCATTTTTACTAGAACATTGCTGTTCTGTCCTCACCACCCATGCCATTGTCCTAAGAACTCTGGAGCCTCCCATAAAGTTGGCGTCTAAGTGCCTCACATGCCCCAGCTCTGCTGTTGTATTCTCGTTGTGTCTATCATAATAACTACTCGGTTCCGTAAAGTCTTGATCATTATCATTTTTTTTTAAATGTTTGTGTCTTTTATCATAATTATTTGGAGACTGGACTTTTTTGTGGAGTAAGCCAAGTATGTAGAGTTCAATTTAAGATTCAGTGTGCCTGCCCTTTATAATAAATAGTCTGTTGTAGTTTCATGTAGGTGTTTGTAGATAGGTGCATGGTGGCTTTATTTATATGCGCATTCCATCTGGAATATTCTACAGAAACTGTCTCTGGACCTTGAAGAGACTAACAGTTGAGCCTGAACTTTGGCATCAGTGTCTTTCACTCTGTGCGGTTTTTACATACTGCTGAGCTTCTAAGTAGGGAAACCATATGTACTGTCTAACAGTTTATCTTAAAGTTTAAATGAAATCAGCCAAGTGTGGGGTATAAACCTGTAATCTAATATATAAAAGGCAGAGAGAGGAGAATTACTGAAAGTTCAAGGCCAGTCAGGTCTGCATAATAAAGCCCTGACTCAAAAAAGAAAAAAAAAAAAAAGTTTAACTAGACAAGGGAGGACTCCTAGAGGACTGGGGAGTGTGGTGGGGTGCATGATATGAAATTCCCAAATAATCAATAAAAATACTATGTTGGAAAATTATTTTTTAAAAAAGTTTAAATGTGATGGGACAAGTGTGTGAACTTGCCACATAGATAACTAGATGTTTCAGACTTGCTGTCTGTGATAAACAGTGGTAATATCCATCCAGATGTTAGTAGCAATAAAGGTCTTCTGTGCCGGGTCTTACAACCCTAACATTTACAAACCAGTGGTACCCAGTCAAGAGGAACCTAGAGAGCAAGCTCAAAGAGGAAAACCAGGAGTGAGAACTGTGTGCTAGAAGCCTTCAGTGGCTATGCTCCAGATGAGGCACTGCAAGGCACTTGGCGGCCATACAGCAGGCATTTCCGGATGTGCTAACTCCTAAGTGTCCATGGACAATGCCACATTACCTAACATGCACTCTGTGCAGACAACACTTCGATAAACAACTTATTTTGAGGCCAACCCCTGGGTGGTCTCTTTGGTTTTCTACAGTGTGAACAATATACAGGACCATGTTGATAACTCTCAGAATTTAAAGGAAACGGAAAAGTGTGAGCCACCATTTCACAAATGTGTCATGTTGAAAATGAAGTCCTTTTTTGTTTGTTTGTTTTTTGTTTTTTAAGGCAGGGTTTTTCTGTGTAACCCTGGGTGTCCTAGAACTTGCTGTGTAGACCAGGCTGGATGAAGTCTTTCTTAATTACCAAAAACATTAATTTTTTTGTGTGAAACATATCATAGAACACACATATGGGACCTTTAAAAAAAAAAAAGCAGGTCCAGATGAGACATCAGCTTTCTTAATACAGTATAATTATCCTTGTTTTTCTGTGTCCCATTTTTTGGGAACCTCCCTAGTATAGATGAAACTGCTTTCTAATGAGACTTGGGCTACTCCAATCAAATCACATCAGGATGTTAAGATTGAAAGCTACTGATAAAACTCTCCCTTGGATTGGCCAAAAGGTTATAATAGTAACTTTGGTGTCCAGAAATGCTTGTCACTGTGGTTCTTTTTCTGTATACTTGTTTGCTTTGCATCCGTTTTAGAAAGAAGTAGGAAAGCAAGAAGGCAAGGTGAAATCCAGGGCAGGCTCCAGGCTTGGTGGAAGGCTCAGAAATCACACTGTTCTCAGAATAAGTCTTGAGACATTAACATGAGAAGGAAACATTAGATCGCTCTGTATGTCTGAGGAGCTGCTATATGCAAAGCAGATCATTTACTGGGAATAACTGTGGAATGTAGGTCAGTAACAGAGGCATGTTCTAGCTCTGCATTTTATAAAACAAAGCTAAGAGTCTTCCAGGTATGAGATTCTGGCTGAGAATCTGACCATGACAAGCCCTGTGGAAGTCCTGTTTATAGAGCCTGTCATTGCCTCATACTGAGGCTGGGTTTCTCACTGTACACTAAGGGAATCAATGTGCCAACATTCTAATGTCTTTATTTCCCCTTCTTATTTGTTTATGTCCTTCCAAACGTAAGCCTTCTTAGCAGAGAAGTTCATCCTTAAAGATTTCACTGTCCCTCCAAAGGCATCTGCTTTGTTAGTCATCATAGAGAAAGTGTTTTCTTCAAGATTTATATAGAATATCTCTCAGGACAGCATACATTCTCCAGTTGACAAGATCAAGAATTCCCACAGACTAGTCTGTTGTTAGCAGTGTGCTATTTGTCTAGTATTCTTACTAAAGAATCTAGATAAAACAAAGATTAATGTCATATCTATAAACATGTGTTTCTGTGTATGATAGGTAACATACCATTTACATGTTTAAATTTTTAGCCCATTACTTTGACTGAATCTTGGGATACCAAGGACAGAAAAGACTGTCCCTGCCCCCAGTCAGCCTCAGTTACTTCTGACCTTCATAATAGGCCTTTAGGACTCAATTTGAGTAATTCATCCTGCTGGCCAAACAAAAACTTAGAAAGATCAGGGCCAGCTCAATGAATGTGGAATCCAACTTAAACTTGAGGAGTCCATGTTTTCATTCCTCCATCCCGACTCTTGTTTTAGCAGCAGGAAGGCAACTGTATCAGGGCGTCTGAGTCAGTTAGACCTCAGTGTACACCACAGCAAAGATGAGCAGTGATGAACAGCCATACCTTTCCTTCCCCTTTGACTACACCTAGAGAAGTGAACAGCTTGAACAAATTTCCACGGCCATGCTAAGAGGCTTCTATAAAGTGGGACAGGCCTGAGCACAGTGGGGCCACTGAGACCATGTGAAGGATGTAGGATGTTCTGGTTAGTTTCCCAGGAAACACTCAAGCCAGGAAGAAAATGGTGCTTAGTAAGATTATAAGAGAACATGTCCCTCTGAAGTACTCACAGTGATGGCATTTTTATTTGCATTCACACCAGTGTCCTTTTCAGTACCAAACTTTCATTTAAGCAAATGATACAACTTATATTAAATCATAAAAACCTAGCACCTTAGAGAGTATGTGTCACACAGTAGATCCTTAATTTGTCAAACAAATGAATAAAAATGGGGAATCAAGGATTTTCCTTAAATGCTTGTTGATTCAGGCCAGAACACTGTCTTTTTCAATCATTCACTCCACCACCACTTTTCCCACCCCACGTGCCCATCCTGCCAAAACTCATCTCCTTAAGCTGCATGTGAAAAGGGCTGTTGGCTTTTATCTCAAGAGGATTAAGCCTCTAAGAATGACCATTCAGCCTCTCATTCTTTTAACACCAATTCTGTTGGTCAAGCTGTGTTAAAAGTGTTGCTCCACTGTGCCATTCCTCCTCAGTATCCTTTGACCAGCTGAAACACTCCACATTGTCACACTGAAGCATCCATGAGAAGTTTCACAGGTTGGCGTCCACCTGCAGGATACTGCCTGGGCTTTGCACACCACTCCTCAAACATTGCAGCCTCCGTCTTATACCAGCCTGGGAACATGCAATGGCCAGGTTGTCACTGGTGACTGGATCTACCCCAGGAGAAAAGAATGCTGTGACACGTTTGGGCCACCCAAGTGTAATGGCATATAACCTCCAGGATGACAAGTTCACTAAGAATGCTTTTTTCTTGCATTGTCCCAGAAATGCTTTACTCGGAAGAATTAGTAGAGACACGCTATCTGCTGTGCCTGGGTCCAGGCACTTCCAGTGAATGTGAAGCCAGGACACCGATTGCTATTGTTGTCCATGGTACTCACCACATCTATCTCTAGGCAGGAGGCAGCCTGCCAGCACCTCCACCATGGAGCCTATTACCTGGTTCTTGCAGGTGGGGGACAGAGACATTTAATGTGGCTGTGAAAGAAAAAAAAAAAGACCTCTCTGAGGATTGCTGTTGGTTAGTGTGCCTGCATTTGAGGACATGAACTCATAGCTGAGAGATTCTCCCAGTGAACATGCAGTAAAATTCCACATGGGCTTTCTGTGCTGTGCTACATCAGAACTCCCCAGTGTAGGTCCCAGGCATAAGCATTTTCTTACACATCCAAATCAGATTGCAGGTTGAGAATTGTGGAGTAAGAGTCTCAAAGCTGGGAGAGCCTCTCTGTGTCAGGTTGTAAAAGGACCTTTATTTTACACAGGCAATTCAAATTGAGAAAAGAGGTCAGGATTTAGACATTTTGATAAAATCAGGAGCCAGGGAGAGCATTGCTTTTCTCCAGCTGCTATGATGGTGCCACAAGCTTACCAGGTGCAGTGATCTGCACTTGTAGCCCCAGGTCCTTGGCAGGCTGCAGCAGGAGAAGTGTTGGCGCTGATGGAAAGCTTCCCTGAGCAACAGTAATTCAAAAATGAAAACAAAAATAGTAGGACTTCTTTCACAGGTCAGGATGCAGAAAGCCAATGTGCTGTCCGGGTGGAGTTCCAGGAAAGGATTCTTCCCGGCCTCCATGGTTCTGGTTTGTGTTTGCCTCTGCTTTCACATTACCTCCTTTTCTGTGTGCCTGTGTCTGCTCCTCTTACCAAGTAGACACCAGTCGTTGGGCTCAGAGTTCAATGAAAATGCAGGGAGATGTCATCTTACCTTTCTTAACTAATGTGTCTATAATAATCTATTACCAAATAAGATCACGTTCTGAGGGTTGATTGGGTTTGAATGTGGAGGTGAGGAAGGCTGAATACTTTCAGCTTACCATAGGGCTTGAGGAGGATTTTCCTCATATTTTATATTTCTAGCCATTGGGTCACCTCATACCCATTATTCCTGGCCAGTAACAAAGATAATGTCCACATTTCTGATTCCTCTGATCATCCATATTATTAAGTATCATTTGCTAGAAATTTTTGTTTATTTGTTTGTTTGGTTGGTTTGGTTTGGTTTTTCGAGACAGGGTTTCTCTGTGTATCCTTGGCTGTTCTGGACTCACTTTGTAGACTAGGTTGGCCTTGAACTCAGAGATACACCTGCCTCTGCCTCCTGAGTGCTGGGATTAAAGATGTGTGCCACCACTGCCTGGCCATTACAGACAGCTGTGGACTGCCATGTGGTGCTGGGATTTGAACCCAGGTCCTTTGGAAGAACAGCTAGTGTTCTTAACCACTGAACCATCTCTCCAGCCCCACTAGAAATGTCTTTACCAAACTGTTTTGGACTGAGAATGTGGTTCAGAGGTAGAGCTCCTGCTTAGCTTGCATGAGCCCATGCATTCAGTCGACAGCACAAGAAGGAAGATGTACACAAGAAGGAGTACACCATTAAAACCCAGTTTCTATGAGGGAAAGAAGATAGACCTTAAACTAAAAAAGAAAAAAAGGGAAGAGCGTGGGAGGGTGGGACTGGAGGGGGGGAGTAGGAGGGGATTGTGATTGAGATGTAACTTGAAGAAATAAAAAATAAATTATTAAAAAAAAAACCCAGCTTCTAACAGAGAGCACTCACACTTTTTAATAGTTAAAGGTTGGCCTGGAGAGATGGCTCAGAGGTTAAGAGCACTGGCTATTCTTCCAGAGGACCTGAGTTCAATTCCCAGCAACCACATGGTGGTTCATAACCATATATAATGAGATCTGGTGCCCTCTTCTAGTGTGCAGGCAAACATACTTCAATACAGAACATTGTACACATAGTAAATAAATAAATCTTTTAAAAAAAAAGTTAAAGGTTTCCTGAGTTTGAGAGCTGAAAATTAACTTCCTCTGATTAAACAGTAAGCAGCAAGCAGTGCAGTTATTAAGTTTTGTAGGAAGTACAGTTGTCCCTCAGAATACCAGGGGAATAGGCTAGACCCCCTTGAATACTAAACTGCATGCATGCTCAACTCCCTTATATGAAATGGTTTGATATTTCCATATAGTCTACATACATCCTTCTACATACCTTAAGTCATCTCTACATTAGTTTTAGCACCTAATATGATGTAAATGCTACAAAATAGTGTGTCATTTAGGAAGTAATGACAAGGGAAAAAAAGTTTGTAAATACCTAGTACTAACACATTTTTTTTTTCCAAAATATTTTTAATCCACATTTGGTTTGGATCGGTGGATGTGGGAATGAAGGACACATTGAGCCGGACCTGGTGCCCTCAGAACTGTTTCAGTTCAGCCTGGGAGCATCCATGAAAGGTTAGTTACAAGCCTGCATTTATTTTCAGGCTTAATTGTTGAGTTGATTCACAGAAATTAAAAGTAGATTGTAAATGTCTTTTCTGATGCTGCCCCTGGCAGCCCCTGTGACTAAGGAGTGTTCCTTGTGCATCAGCAGCACTCGTGGAGAATGCAGATAGAGGCACCTCACAATGGATTTGCTAACCCAAGTCTCCTGGGGGACAAGTTTAGCACCAGGAGTCCAGATGTAAAGATTCCCCTCTGCAGACCCATGCTGATGCTGCCCATGGTCAAAGACTTGTGGCCTTTTTTCTCTGAAGTCTTAAATATACAAATATCTTGTGTATTTTCCGAATTGTAAAGGCACTCATATTCAATTTTTTTCATTTTTATTTGAGCAGATTATTAGATAACTGATTTATGGGCTTAAAGTGATATGAGTCTTTTGAATTAATTTTAGAAACACAACTTTTGCTTTTAATGTTATTTTGTAAAAGCAACTGAATTTGCTTCATCTGTGATGCATCTAATATACCATGAAAAAACATTTATAACATGTAGAAATACATGAAAAGTAATAAATAGAACCTTAGCATTCTTTATACAGAAGGCATTTTTCAATTTTAATTTTAGAATTTCTACCCACTTCATATAGGAACAGTACTTACACATCCTTAGTTGAACGCCCCAGTTCTTTGTGGGTTCAAGGTCTGGTTCCCTTGCTGCGGTGACAGTATTGTTTGTATCTCCCTTTGTTATTCCTTTCCAGACGCAACTCTTTTTGTTTTTTTTTCATTAAGGATTTCTGCAAAAGCAATGGGCAGATTCCTTGCCTCCATACACTCCTTAGAGGCTGGTGAAACACATGTGCATCTTGTAATGGGCTGTTAAAAGCACTTGTTCATCAGATATTTTCTTTTTATTTGTAGATTTAGGAGTATTTTAGCAGGTGTACATTTGCATATAAAAGAGAATAAAAGATAAGAAGTTGAGGCTTTTTCTTTCTCCTCTCAGCATCATCTCTCCCCTACCCCCTCTATTCAGCATGTTTCACCTTTTTTTCTCTAGCCGCTTCTATTTTCTAGACCCAAAATGCATATCAAAAAGAAAAACCCCATCTTAGTGATCCCTCAGTTTCACAGGAAGATGGATGATTGGGCTCTGGCAGCTTATGTAACAAAGTAGAGGAAATATATTTATCTCATTGTGTCATCCGCCTGGGGATACACAGGATAGATTTTATTCTCTTGGCTGGATACTACATGATGTGTAGGCCCCTGGCCTTATTGTATGGTTTAAACTGCAATTTTTTTCTGCATTTTAAGCTAAAATTTGACATAGAGTTGAATATATAATGGTGCTTGACTGCAAGATTCAGAACCAAAAACTTGAGGATGCATTTATCTGTTTCTGTGTATGAAAAAAATTGGCTTCTTTAAAAATGTTGGTTTCATGTAATTATTTTTATTACTCCATAATTTTTGAGTGGTTAACATTTCAGTTGAGAGAAGTGTTTCCCTGGATTTCCAAGTCATGGGCTACAATGTACATTAAGCTTTTAACAGCGACCTGGTTCTCAGATTTTCAGTTGTGTGCCTTACTTACAGTCAGTATGAGATTAGATTCTTTGGCCCTTGGTGCTTTGTTTATAGCAGGCTAGTTTTTATTTCTTCATGTTACTTTTTCTCCTTTATTCAGTTAACAGTTCCCTTTATAACTGGATTGACAAGGCAGCAACACACTGCAACTTTAACTGCTTGATTTCTTATTCTTTTTTTTTTTTTCCTTCCAGAAGAGCATGGACACAAGTTACCAAAAACCTCACATGCATTGTTTGGCCTTTTTGCACTGTGGCGTTGGCTTCCTGGCAAAGTCTTGTAGACTGTTATGGGGTGGGGAGTTCTCTGGTGTCTGAGATCCTCCAGCCAGTAGTACACTATCACCTGCAAAGAGTCTGAAACTGTTCCACAGCCAACTGGCACTTACAGCTCAAGAAGCTCTCTGGACAGTGTTCAGGTCCTTGCCTGTTCAGTGGGCGCTTTCCCTGTCATCTGAGTTATGCCTTTGACTGCAGCTTTGCCCACCTAGCTTTGCAAGCAGGCACCTTCTCTTTGGCCCTTGGGATTAGATTTTTCACTGAACCCATCCTCCTGGGATTTTTGCATTCTCCCTCCCCTCTCTCAGAACCCCACATTCCAGTATAGGAGCCTTAGAATCAGGTCCTGGAGCACTCTAGAGTGACCTCCCTACCCAGGAGGCTGCTTCTGCAGGCTTAGAATGGAGAGAAGCTATTCATTTTGATAGTTAATCTACACACAGATCCACTTAAATGACTGAAATTTGTGGCCACAAATAAACTCTTAAAATTTGTCCCTGAGTCTTAAAATTTAGGTGCAATGCAATTTTTATTTGTGGCATTCACTTGGGAGGTGGGGATTAGGAAATTGCAAATTTGAAGCCAATTTGAGTTCCATAGAGAGAACTAATTAGGGAGACCATGCATCTGAGAAGTGTTAGCCTCACAGAGAAATTTATGAAACAGTTATGAACAGTTGAAAGTAGAATGTTTCTATGCTTTTCTTCATCTATAGAAACAAAAGCCTACCAGTTACTGAAGAAGTCTACTCTTCAGGATAATTCAGATGAAACCGAAGAGAGATTTGAACGTCAATTTTCATGTAAGTAGGGGCAGATTCAACACTTGAATCCTGTGGGAAGGGGCTCAGGGCAGCAGCCAGGACTATCCTAAGATAAACATGGTTTTAGAATTTGCTTTGTAATGAGTGTTACTGAGTCTGAGTGAGCAAGAACTTTTTCATCCTTAGCAAACAAGCATCTGTGAAGCCCCCCCTTCTGGATACATGGGACCCAGCATGGTAATAGCTCTCATAGATAGGCCCTATGCGTCTACTTGGGGTCTCATGGAGAGTATCGTTTCACCAACTACCACAGCAGATGTTCCAAGCTTCTGTTCGCTACGTCTCCTCCTCCCCTAACATCATCTGGGCAGCTTTGTGCTGCATGTCCAGTCTTGTGGGAATGCTGGGAAATTCTCTGCTCTTGCAATTAAAGGACTGTAAATCCCAAGAAAGCTAACATTTAGGCTTAAATATAGTTCCTTTAATCTGGGATTTTGTTTCAATTTTAATTTTCTTATACTCTCCCACTGTACATTTATTATTTTAGTGGTTTTAATTTTATTATATCTTCTTTTTATGTAGTATTCAATTTAACACCCTTTATAAAAGATACATAATATAGAAGGAAGTATATAGTGACTTTTAAAAAAATTTAGACTTAGGTGTTTTATGTTTATATGTGTTTAGCCTGCGTGTGTGAATGTGTACCATATGCAGTGCCCATGGATGTCAGAAGAGAGTGTTGGATTCTCTAGAACCATAGTTACAGTTGATTATGAACCACCATGGGGGGTACTGGGAATTGAACCCCCGGTCTTCTGGAAGATGACCAGTACTCTTAACCACTCAGAAAGAAAGCCATCTTTCTAGCTCAGAGTGGCTTTCATTTTCTCTGATCACATACTCTATTTTTCCTATCAGAGGTGTACAGAGGTTTCTTAGTGTCATATAATTCTTTGGACAATATTCAGATTCCCAGTTGTCTCAAACATGTATTCATCAGACAGATACTTTTTCAAGACATATGCTTAGGTGCATCAGAACTATCTATCTGTATTTGGAGAACACGTTTTTAGATAATATTAGTGGTAGGGTGGTGGCATTTATTTTGGTTGCATGAAGGATTCACTGAGCCACTTTAGGTTAAAGACCCAGCCCAGACCTGGAAGTGAAAAGCTCCTGGAGAGAGCCAGTCATTTTGGTGGTTGGGCTTTAACTCTGAAAATGTAGAAATCATAGTCTCTTGAGGTGTAAAGAAGGGCCTCGGTCCTGAGGGAGGTCCCTTGTTTCTTTGTAGAATCTTAGTACAGGTTATCTTTCTTTTCATATTTGAGACAATCGGTCTGAATAGAGACAGGTCTTAGGTGTTTGTCCTACCCCTCATTTTATAAATAAGGTCTCAAAAGAGTAACACCTTGCTCAGGATGTGACCGCTTAGTGGGTGCATATAGTTCAGAAGGCAGCGCTGCAAATGTTTTTGGCAAGTGTATTTTGTTTTTTTTGGTTTTGTTTTTGTTTGTTTGTTTTTTTCGAGACAGGGTTTCTCTCTGTAGCTCTGGCTGTCCTGGAACTCACTTGGTAGATCAGGCTGACCTTGAACTCAGATCAGCCTGCCTCTTTCTCCCAAGTCCTGAGATAAAAGGCATGTGCCACTACTGCCCAGCTGGCAAGTATATTTTCATACGTAATTGGGAGATGTACAAAAGATGAGTACTTGGCATAATTGGCATCCGTTGAACATCTACAAAATTTATACTACTATTAAATTTTTAATAGCTTATTTCAAATAATATTCTTTGAAAAGTTCATACACTTATACAATGTATGTTGATCATATTCTGTTAGACTTTCCGTGCTTGAAATGACACTTCACAAGTTGTACAGCTAAGCATAGGCGGGTCCAGTTTGCTTACTCTGTGTCACAGTGACACTGGACGCCTTGAAGGATGATGGTAAGAGTGGGCAGGAGCTTCTGATGCTGCTGGTTCCCCTTGGCGTTGATGGTGCCTTGCATTCACTCCCCACTCTCCATTGCCTTCTCACTTTAATGTTGCCCTGTGAGAAACAGAGGCCATCCTTGAGGGTGAAGGGAAACTTGCCAGCGCTGAAGGGAGTGGAGTGCGGATCTGACCCTCACTCTCACTCCTAAAGGAGCAACCATGTTTCAGTTACTTATGAGTTAGGTGGTGTAGGTGTCTGTCTACACATCTGTTAACTGAGGAAACTAGTTCACGTACACTTTGATCCCCACTCTTCATAACCCAAAGTCCTGTCCTGTACGAATGTGGAGACCTGTTTGAGTTGAATGTGGGCAGGGTACTGAAAGGGTTATTCTGCTCCAGAGATTACATTCAGGCAAACCACTCACAGTTAGAAATTCATCAAGCCTCTGACAAAGCTGCCTGTGCACTCTCAGTCTGGGACCTGGGGTGACTTCCCAGTGAAACCAGATGTGCAGCAGAAATATCCAAGGCTGTGGACAGTGGGGACAATCTAGCCTCCATCCCCAGGGAATAGGGTGTGTTGTGTATCTGTGTCCTCAACATAGGCTGAGAAGAGTGGCTGTGATACATTTTAGTGGAAATTTATTCTTCTTTGTGAGGTGAGGAGCAGGATTTAGCCAAGGGGCTTAAGAGTAGATAGTGTGGGTGCTTGTCATTTAGGAGTATCAGTCATGGCTGAGACCTGGCTCCTGGCACCTGTTGTCTTGCTGAGCCATCCCTGCCTGTGTCCTAACAAAGTGTCCTATTCAACCCATGTGCTCATGTATATATATTAGCCTCTTAAAGCAGAGCTTGCTGAGGACTTGCTCTAGGTCATATGCTTGCCTAGCACATTTGAGGAGGTTTGGGGTACAGTCCCCATAACACACACACACACACACACACACACACATGAATGAGTAATTAAAGTAAAATATAAAGCAGAACTCTTTGGGTAGTTTTTCTTTTGCTCTTGTTTCTGTTTTTTGTATTACAAAGAAAATTCCTCGTTTCTTTTCAGTGTTCTGTGAGTATTTTGTCCGTGGCCCTAGAAGTTCCGAAACCTTCTGTGGCTGGTACAGCATCTTCCTCTTGATTTTCCAAAATTACCTGGAGACTGTGTCTGCGTTTGTTTCCTGGCTGTGTGGTGGCTAACTCTCACTCTCCTTGCTTGTGCTTGTCCCAGGTTTGGATATTGGCAGCAGCACATTCAAGACAAAGACAGCCCACAAAATCGCTTCAGAAACTAGTTTCTCATCTAGCGAAGGAAGTCCTTTGTCAAGGTAAAGTCGTGAAAGCCTTTCTGAATAGCAGTAACAAGATGAGAAATGTCACTACACAATGAATTCAGCCCTGGCTGCGTGTTATTTTGTTATGTGACTTGATGGAGGATTATAGTTTGGGTTTTTTGTTTATCTAAAATAATGGTGGAAACTTTAGTCTACCTTTGAAAATATTTGCACCACAGCCAAGTATTGTTTTGCAGCTGTTGTTTCCTTGGTGTAAGACTCAGTTGACACCTCAGTGAACCACAAATTAGCGTCTACAGCTGCCCGCAGCAGGACTGCTGAGAGCACACAAAGGAGGTTGTCAGGAAGAGGGCAGGGAGAAGACATCAGGCCTTAAGAGAAGTGAAGCAGCCGGTTTCTTCTTTCTGAGGCAACTGATAGACAGCAGGCAACTGCTCCATATTAGTTTTTGTGTATGGTTTGTTGGTTAGTTTTTTAGACCAAGTCTTTGAGCCACTTCACTCATTGCTTTTCTGATGTGTTCTTGCATATTTCCCTAAAAAGAAAAGAATTTCTCTTTTTACATTTGTTAAAAAGTAACACTTTTTACAAGTTTTGTGAGGTATAATAAGTGAGTTGTGTCCTGAATTTGCCATCAGGATCCAATACTAATCATGCAGTGACTTCCAGCCACTTAGGAAGCATTTATAATGTGAATCTAAACAATGGCCTGATGCAGTCAATGCCTCCTGTGTTACATTGGGCTAAATACTATTTCAAACAGCCTAGCAAGTTTCCTTTATAATAGCATTGCTCATTGAAAAGGTGTTCTTTAGGTGACTGCATTACCTTTGAATTCCCTACTTGACCCAGCTAAAATGTTAAGACATGACCTTTACATTTCTACTGCTGTGTATAATGTCCAAGTAACAAAATGATCTGATCCAGAAATGTCATATTGAGAGAAAATGAAAATGGAAAGAAAATATGTTCATTTGTATTTTACAAATGCATTATAATATTTTAGGACCTGGACTATTTGGATAGATTAACTTTCTGAAATTCTTGCTTTTAGAAACTTGATGAGTATCCAAAATGCTTCCTTGTTTATAAGAAATTAGCTTTAATACCTGGTTTTTGTTCATATTTTTTGAGAAAGTAGGAGCTAACTGTGTTTGGGAGAGTGTTGAATTACCATATTGTTAGGGTTACAGCATAAATTCAAGTTCAAGGTGTTTAAGAGAATTTTTAAAGGTCAGTAAATTCTACAGATAGTTTCCAGTTTTAATGTTACCATTTGACTTAAAATAAATATCCCTTTAATTTTTAAGATTGTTAGAAGTATTTGTCTCTATTGTATTTTAAAGACATTAAAACAAGTTCTTCTCCCCTTCTCTGGGTAGCCCTGGCTGTCCTACTCACTGTGTAGAACAGGCTGGCCTTGAACAGAGATCTGGATTAAAGGCGTGCACCAGCACTGCCTGGCATTAAAACAAGTTCTTTATGTGTATTCTTTGGGACGTTCTTAAACACACTTAGAAAGCAATAGGATCATGTAGGACATTTTCTTAAACTGGTTATTCAGACCTAGCCACACTAAAATTAAACATTGTTTTTCTACAAATTAAAGTAAGGTGCCTCTTGTTATATTGCTCTATGAAATTAATTTCCTAATAAATCATAAGTAATCTCATCACCTCCCCCCTCCTTTAAGAAAAATAAACCCACCAAAAGGTCCTCTAGGAACCCTTGGTTCTAGACACTTGATAGTAATCTAGCATGAAAGATGTTGAACAGTGATTGTGGCTTGGCATGCTGTTCACACAGTTCAGTTCTCTGCTGGGTCGGTTGTTCATACCCCATCCTGGGCTCTGGAGAGCTCAGGTTTTGCTGTTTGTGCCTGGCTTCACTGAAGTTTCTCAGAGGCTTACATGTAAGGACCCCACTTACTGCAGTCACTCCTTGTGCTTTATTGCTGTTACAAGTGGTCTCGAAACCCAGTACTTGAGAATAAACATAACAGTGCTGTGCTGCTGTAGCACTTTTAAAAATTCTTCTTTGCTCTATTTTGTCAGTGAGCTGATGAGCAACCTCAAAAAAAAAAAAAAAAAAAAAAAGACCCTGTTGGACCTTAAAACAAAACAATGGCGGCTTCCTCTGATGTGCTAGAGACAATAATTATGATGTGCTAGTTAAGCCAAACTACAGCTGAGGGATTTTACTTTAAAGCAGGGGCTTGGGCGCAAAAATGCATTTATAGCTCTTTGTCTGCACCTCATTATGTGTGGGCCTGATTCATTAAGTAATTGGTTTGCAGTTGTTTACATGAGTATTAAGGCCTTCTTTTCAGCCGCCTTTGAGAGATACATTGTGCAAATGTTGCCTGTGATGAATGCAGAATGAGGGCCAGAGGGTCCCTCCTATTGGCTAAACAGTGCACTCTGTTGAAAAGCCACAGAAAGGGATTGGGTGCTGCTTTGCATAGCAATGAATTTCTTAATAAGCGTTACAGATTAATACACACAAGCTATAAAAGATGCAAAGAGATACTCTTAGCACATTTATACATGCTCATTTCATTGTGACGGTGGCGGGGTCCCCGCGCTTTCATATTGCGCTTTGCACAGCAAACGCTTCAGTGTATGAGCCGTAATAGAATCCGATGTTTATTGTATTATAAATCACGGGCAAGTAGGCCGATCGGCAACAGTTTATTATTAACGATTCTTTCAGTGGAAATCTTTTTCTGCCATTGTATTTGCTTCAGTAAAATCATTTTGTGGTTGAGTGGGGATGAAAGGCATAGTGTACGAAGGAGTGAGTCCTAATAGGAAGCTGTTCTCCGAGTAAAGACCACTTGTTCCCTTTTGTTCCGAGGTGCATGCCAGAGCTTCCTCTCCTCTGCAAACATTGTCTCTCTTTACCTTCCCCAGGAAGCGGCTTCACTCTCCAGGATCCATTTATTCAATGGAGAGTGTATCTTCACAGCTCCCTTATAAGTTCAACTTATCGGTTTCCTTGTAACCCTAGCCTTCTGGCTGAATCAAGATTTTTTTTTTTTTTTTTTTTTTGCCAAAAGAAAAGAGTGTGTGCTTGCAACATAATTGCCTGGGGAAAGGTACTGAAAGTCACCGAGTCACCCGCACCTCTTATCAGGGCCACCATGGGTGGGCATTCCTTGCCAGCCCTTCAGCTATGGGAGCGGCCAGTGGAGGGCGCCAGCCTGCAGCTGATGATCAGATGGTGGTCGCAGCTTTGATTTCTCCTCTGGTCATTTGTGTTATTTCCCCTGGAATCGTATAAAGATACTTAAGATACTAGTTGTCCATTGAAATAAAAACGAAAATTTCCTGGTAGTCCTTCATGTATATTTATGAAAGTGCCCACCTCCATCTCTAGCTTAGGAAATCTGCATTGATCTTAATTTACCAAATTAGAAGCTTCCTAAACATTCCACATTCACTGTCATAAACTCATAATTTTTTTTCTTGTACGGAACACTTTTGCTTAAGAAAAATCACTTTGATTATTTGATGGGAAGACGTAAACAAGTTGACCCCAAGGCAGCTAAAATTACAGCGTGTTCTGTAGGAGCTGCAACTGGCCATCAGGGGGCGCTCAGACTTTGTCAATTTAAACAGCCTCAGACTGGTAGCCATTGGTATTCGTGGAGATTTGTTGGTATGGGCATTTGTACTTGTCTGTCTGTCCTTTGTTTTTCTCTCTCTCTTTCATTCTGGATTGTTTTTTGTCCTACATTTTCCCTCTAGGAATATTGTCTGTTTTGAAGAAAAATCTAGTTAAAGATGCCAGATTTCAATTAAAAATTGAAAAATTTTAAAACTGATTGCAAATCTACAGAAATTTTTGGGGTTCACAGCCTAGATACCACATCTTCTCATAGGTGAGTGTGCCCCTGCATGCCTTGCGAGAGAGAGAGAGAGAGAGAGAGAGAGAGAGAGAGAGAGAGAGAGTGAGTGTGTGTGTGTGTGCTCACGCACGCGTGTATAGGTAGGTAGGTAGGTAGGTAGGTATGGAGGCCAGAGGTTAATGCTGAATGTTTTTCCTGATTGCTTTATATCTTATTTTTCAAGACAAGTTCTCTCAATGAACCTGAATCTCATCCATTTGGCTAGATTCAGCCACTGAGTTCCAAGGATCTGCCTAATTATTCTGCCGCCCCCACCCCCAGCACTAGAGTTACAGACACATATCCTGCCACTTTGCTGAAAGTGCTTATCAGTTAGTTTTAAGAGTTTTCTGGTGGAGTTTGTTGGGTTTCTTATTTATAGAATCTACAAACAGATAATTTGACTTTTTTTCATTTCCTATTTGGTTCTCTGGTGTTCCTGCTCTAGCTGAGACCTTCAGTACATTTAATAAGTGTGGAGAAAGAAGATTCCTTTATCTTTCTCCTGACTTCACTGAAACTGCTTTAAAGTTTTCCCTGCATACAGTAGCAGTGTTGCTATGGCATTGTTATACATAGCTTTTATTGTGTTCAGGTACGTTCCCTCTGTTCCTGGGTGCTGGGGGACTTTTGTCATGACTGGATGTTGGGTTTTTGTCAGCAGTATTTTCTATATCTACCAAGGTGACTGTGTGAGTTGTGTCTTTTGAGGCCGTTCATTACTATGTTAAATTTATAGTTTTGTATATGTTGAGCTTTATCGTGGTAAATGTTTTTGGTTTTCTTTTAATGTCTTATTGAATTTGGTTTGCAAACATTTTGTTTTTAACTTTTGTGCCTATGTGTAGGGAGATTGGTCTATCATTTTGTTTTGTTGGTTTTGGTATCAGGAAAATACTGGCATTATAGAAAGGGTTTAGAAGTGCTCCCTTCTTGTTTTAAGGAATATTTTGAGACTCATTGAAAAGCATTCTCCTTTGCAAGTCTCATAAAGTTCACCAATGAATCCATCTGGGCCTGGCCATTAGTAAATAAAAAATTTTTTTTAGACTTGTTTGTTATATTCTTATGTGTGTGTGTGTGTGTATATATATATATATGTGTGTGTGTATGTGTATATATATATATATGTGTGTGTGTGTGTGTTTGCTTACATATATGTATGTATACCACATGTGTGCCTGGGCCCCTCAGAAGTCATCATGGTGCCACACCCCTTTAATCCCAGCACTCAGGAGGCAGAGGCAGGTGTATCTCTCTGAGTTCAAGGCCAGCCTGGTCTACAAAGCGAGTCCAGGACAGCCAGGTCTGTTATACAGAGAAACCTTGTCTCAAAAGAAGAAGAAGAAGAAAAGGAGGAAGAGGAGGGGGGAGGAGGAGGAGGAGGAGGAGGAGGAGGAAGGAGAAGGAAGAAGAAGGTGTCAGGTCCTCTGGAAGTGTAACTATGCGTGTTTGTTAGTGCCACACAGGTGCTGACAGCCACACCTACTCCTCTGCAAGAACAACATGTGCTCTTAACTGATGAGCAGTTTCTCCACTCCTCAGGGATTTGTTTTGTTTTTTCAGTCTCACAGTTTATTATGGAGCCACTGGCTTAGTCACTGTTCTATTACTATGCTGAGATACAATGACCAAGGCAACTCTTATAAAAGAAAGCATTTAATTGGAGGCTTGCTTAAAGTTTCAGAAGCTTGTCCATTATGATCATGGCAGAGAGCATAGGATCAGGCAGACATGGTGCTAGAGAGGTAGATGAGAGCTACATCCTGATCTGAAAGCAGAGCAAGAGAGAAACTGGGCCTGTCACAGGCATTTGAAACCTCAAAGCCCACTCCCAGTGACACTTCTTCCAACAAGTCCACACCTATTAATTCTTCTAATCCTTTCAAACAGTCCCACTCCCTGGTGACTAAGCATTCAAATATATGAGCCTATGGGGATCATTCTTATTTAAACCACCACCTTCCACTCCCTTACTCCCATAGGCTTTTAGCCATATCATAATGCAAAAATGTATTTAGTCCAAATTCAAAAGTCCCCATAGTCTGTCACAGTCTTAGCACTGTTTAAAAGTTTCTATTGAGGGCTGGAGAGATGGCTCAGCGGTTAAGAGCACTGGCTGCTCTTCCAGAGGTCATGAGTTCAGTTCCCAGCAACCACATGGTGGCTCACAACCATCCATAATGAAATCTGGTGCCCTCTTCTGGCCTACAGATATACCTGCAGACAGAACACTGTATACATAATAAATAAATCTTTAAAAAAAAAAGTTTCTATTGAGACTCATGACAATCTCTTAACTGTAACTCCTGTAGAATCAAAATCAAAAAACAGATCCTATACTTCTAACGTACAATGGCACTGAATATACATTATCATTCCAATAGGAAGGAAAGGGATAATAATGAGGAAATACTTGACCAAAGCAAGAGCAAAAACCATCAGGGCATACTCAAATTCTGCATTTCCATGTGTGATGTCAAAGCATTCTTCAGAACTCCAACTCTTTTCAGCTTTGTTGACTGCAACATACTTCTCTCTTAGGCTGGTCCCACACCCAATCTGCAGCTCTTATTGGCAGGTATCCCACAAATCTGGCATCTCCAACATCTTGGAAGTCTCCAACACAATCCAGGCTTCACCTTCACAGCCTCATGCAGTGACCTCTTTCAGCTTCCATGCAGGGACACCCCTGACACATGCCTGGCCTCAGCAGCTTTCTTTAGCTGTGGAAGAGGATTCCACAACCCGTTTCTTGAATCCTTTACTCTAAGCCAGAGGCATATGACCAAAGCTACCAAATTCTCCTGCTTGCTGGGGCTGGAACTTGGCCCCTCAGTTGCGTTGCACAACCCTTCTGTTATTGATGGGTCTCTTCACTTGTTTAGTGTTCCTTTAATTCCTTTTATATGTTGGAAGTCTAACTGAGTCAGGTCTTGCCCTGGGGTTACCACTGCCTTTATTCTATTTAGCACATTTTTGCCTCCTTGAGCACAGGACTTGGCTCCAGCACCAGCATTCCTTGTGCTCCTTTTCTCCTCACTGTACATTTTGTATTTCTCCTTGTCCCACTTGCTCCTTTTTGCTGAGGATCTGCATAAGAGTGACCACTAAATATCCACAACTACATGTCATAGTCAATACGAGGTTGTCTTGAAATCTCCACCAACATGGTTAGTTTTGGTAGGCCATGCATATCTAGAAAAACAACTGCTTCTTTTAGATTTTCCAATTTAGTGAGTGTCCTAGTTTGCTTTGATAAACACTGTGACCAAAAGCAATTTAGGGAGGAAAAGGTTTATTTAGCTACACATCCCAGGCCACAGCCTATCAGTAAAGGAAATCGGGGCAGAAGCTCACAGCAGGAACCCAGAGACAGGATTAAAGCTGAGGCCATGGAGGAATGCAGCTTGGAGACTTACTTTTCCATGGCTTGCCCTGCTTTCTTTACACAACTCAGGACCACATGACCAGGGTTGCACCTCCCACATCAATCACTAATGAAGAAAATGCACCACAGACTTGCCTACAGGCTCTTGAACTCACCACCTTACTCTCACACCCCAGTCTCCGCAGCATCTGGTGGTAGATTTCTGAAGCAGCAGAGAGAGACAGAGGCAGAAAGAGATGAGAGTCTGACTGTGAACAGGCTGTGTTTATTAGTATACATAACAAAGGAAGCGGGGGGGGGGTTGTCTGCCAGCAGGGAGGCTGCAAGTGAGGGGCTTGGAAATAAGGAAGGTGTTGCAGCCTTAAGGGGCTATGTAGGTGTTCATAGTCTCTTTCCTGCAATTGTCTACCTAAAGCAGGACAGATTATTTTGGGAGACAGGCTATCTCTGCAGACATTGCTTTCTGGGCTGACCAATAATATATGATTAAGGTCATCTGTAATCTAGTAGGAATCCTGTTTTACCATAAGGCATTCTTTCGTCTGGTCCCTGTGTCACTGTGTACTCTGACACTTGTATTGCTTCTGGCTTTGATCAGAAGCTTCTGGCTTTTAGATTACCTGCTTCTTAGCTGCCAGAGTTTTCCTACCTCCTACATTTTAGCACCTTATAGTGTTGAATGCTTATAAAATCAGGAGGTAACACGAGGTGCTAGGTGAGATCTTGCCCATGTGGATTCTTACCGTATGTTGCTTCTACCCTCTTTCCTGCGTTAGTATTACAATTTACACCTTTACTTGATGAGACAGTATGCTTGTACATTACAATAATGCCATGAGTATTCCCTAGGAATCCTCAGCACTGCAAGGTTCAATAAAGGACTACGGTCTGCAGTATTCCTCTGCGGACTAGTTCCCAGTGAATCTTGTTTTCTTCTTGGAAGGTACCTGGAATTTTGTTCCCTGCTGCTCAGAACCTCACTCATGGTTTCCACAGTGTTCCATTTATTTGTTCTTGCTTAGAGAATGACTGAATGAGCAAACAAACTCAGACTAGATGTCATGTCCGCCACTGGAGGAACCTAAACCTTAGTCTTCCTTTGCTCTGTGCCAGATTTATCATCTCTGTCTAGAATTCACACCTGCACGCCAGAATGAGCAGGGGCTTTTGCTCATCCAAATGTGTCAGAAGTGCCATGCTCTGCTTGCTGAAGTCTGCATTGTACAGACTCTTGTGTGGGCTCTTCTGTAAACTTAGCAGAGTACTAGAAGGAAGGCATTGCTGACCCATTTTATAAGCAGCCAGACTGATGCTCTGATGAGAGGTGGGCCCAGGGTACATGGTGAGCAGAGTTGGGTATTGGAAGCTCTAAGTTGATATGTCCCAGATCTGTAAAAAGGATCTGTGACTGACAGCCAGGAGTGGTTCTGTGTTATGAGCTGAGTGGTTTTTGTACTTCTACTTTTTGCTTGTTTGTCCTTCTTTGAGGCAGGGTCCTTTCTGTGTAGCCCTGGCTGTCCTAGAGCTCACTATATAAACCAGGCTTCTCTTGAACTGACAGAGATTCACCTGCATCTGCCTTCCTCCAGTGCTAAGATTAACCAACAGTCCAGCAATTTTTATACTTTTACATGATTGTAAAAAATAGCCCAAAGGGTGGGCGTGGGGGCTGACACCTTTAGTCCCAGCACTCAGGAGGCAGAGGCAGGTGGGTCTCTGTGAGTTTAAGGCTAGCCTGGTCTACAAAGTGAGTCCAGGACAGCCGGAGATACACAGAAGAACCCTGTCTTGAAAAACAAACAAACAAACAAACAAACAAACAAACAAAAAACAAAGGAAGGTTCTGTTCCATGACGTGACAGTACATGACATTCAAGTACCATTATTCTTACATGAAGTTTCATTGAGGTACAACCATGTCCACTCATTTACATACATCTGTGGCCACAGAACTGAATAATTGTAAAAGGCCATGTGGTGGCCCACAAAGCCTGAACTTTTTACTAAGTAGTGCTTTATAGAGATCCTTGGCCAACCTCAGCTTTACAAGTTAGAAGCATTCCTTTCACACTGTGGAGATTAGACAGTTCAATTCCAAGCACCTTTGATGGAGTGACGGTCTGTATGTGTGACTTGGAAATTAAAACCCAATTTCTAAATCTGAAAGGGGACGCACGTCTATTTTTCTCTCTATCACTAACAAGTTGACTCTGTTATGCACTCCAAGCCCTTCCTCTGTGCCTGTTGGTTTTCTTTACATGTTTGGTGAGACCCAGAAATGTTGACCCTAAGAATTGTATGCAATAGAAGTTGACCTTGAATTACACCATCAGATCAATTTTTAGAGATAAGTTTCTACAGAGAAAATAATTGTTTCTAAGACACCAAGGTAGAGTGTAGAGCACTTGAGAGCGTCTTCCACCTTTCTCAGTGAACTACAGCATATGTAGTTATGAAATAGGTTTCTTGTAAGAAGTCTAATAAGACTTAAGACAATTAAGAACAACTGTGCAATTAATTCACATTTCACTGATGATGTTTCCTGCTCCCAATGGTTTAAATGGTTCGAAGCCACATAGCATAGCCACAGAGCAAACAGAAAAAGTAAGTTCAAGTGGCCTCATGGAGACCTGACATGCCTAGAATACCTTGTGCAAAGCAAGAAGGTCCCTGGTATGCTCAGTGGGTCACCTCCAAATGGTGTGATGACCTGACTTTGCTGCTGGCTCAGTTCACTTGTTTTTGATGACTTGAGTGATTACAAACACTCACTTGCATGGAGGATATTAACAGGCCATGGCCACATTTGCAACATAGTGTGAGGCATTTTCTTTTTCTTTCCTCTTTTTTTTTTTCCTCCTCTGGATATTTCCCCCTTTGTTGGCAGAGAAGACAAAGAAACTCATACAACCTGATTCTGGAGTCACATGCTATTCAGAAACATGTAGATCACATTTTGTATCATTGAACGTTGATCATGAACCTATCAGTAGGGCCCTGTGCTTAGTAAGATTCATTTATTCATTCCGCCCTGAGCACCTGCTGATTACTAAGTACTGGTTATCCAAGTGAGCTGGAGCAGACATGGTCTCTGCTTGCAGCCTCAAGGGCAAGGAGAGGGAACAGATAAAAAACAACTTTGATGAGGACTTCAGTGGAAGGAGCACTGGTACACAGAGCTAGGAGCCCAGCATTGTTTGGGAGTCCACGTTGGGAAGCACCATTCAGCATTTAGCTCTTTATACCAAAAACAATGGGGAAGTTATAAAAGAATTTTTCATTGGAAAATGTAAGATTTATCTGTCTCACTCTTGCTGCCAAGTGGAAGGTGGATAATAGAAGGACGGATTAGATGTGGTATCATCAGTGAAGCCATTGCAAACATCCAGGTAGGAGTTGCTTGGTTTGCTTGCCAGTGTGGGAAAAGTACATAAGGAATTGGTGGAGGTCAAGTTAGCAGGGCCTAGGTGTTGGCTGTGTTTGGTGAGGGATATTGGGGGACCAGAAAGTTGGGGGTGCCACTTGGTGAGATGGGGGAAAGGACTGCTCTGATGGGGTAGAGACCACACTAGAAGGATGGTGGATTTGACTACAAGTTGCTGTGGAAGAGGGCAAGTGGGCTATCAGATATCCACTGCACTCATTTGTGGAGCTCAGAGTAGTCACCAAAGCCTGGCCTGCCCCTGTGCATTTGCTCCTGATCAAGACATTCAGCTGCCTCATCCCAACATGTCCCACTTATCGTCCAGGCCTGCAGTGTCTTCTTTTTCAACTAGAAGCATCTTGCCTTCTGGGGACCCTGCAGCTCTCAGCCAATTCTGTCACCAAACCCTCTGCCTTCTCAGTCCCAGCCAGCAGCAGATTTGACCCTCTTCCTGTGCCTTTTATTATGCACACCATGGCTGTCTGAAGACTACCTGTCTCCCAGCATTTTTATAATCTATCTCTGCCTCCCAGCACCTAGCCCAACCATCTAACACATCGGTAATGGGAGTAGATAAACATGATCACACCCCCATGGGTTAACGTGTGTGTAAAGGATTCTTTGAGGCTCACTGTGTTGATGCCCACCCCGTGGTAGTCTGATTATTGGCTATCTGTTGGTCCCCTTTGGATGGTCAGGGGTGTTGTGCTCTTCATGGACAATGGTCATATGTACTACTACTGCTAGACCCTGGTCAGCAGCAGGTACCAAATGCCAAGGCAGTATTGCAAGACTACTATAGAACATGGAGAATGGCCCCTCAATAGAACCTGTTTTACTGTGATGCCTGTATTAGAAGGCATATGTGTAAGCTGTAGATTGACAAGATTTGGATCGAGGCAGGCATGAATTTTGCAAGGTTCCCCCATCAAGATCAGCAGAATCCTGGCCATGAGAGGGCAATAGCGACACCTTGTATAGAAAAAGTAACTTTTTCCCCTAATGTCTCCATTGACCACTGTCCCTCAACCTGAGAATTCATGTACAACACAAAATGTAAGTGGTGCTCCCAGAAGGGCTCTTTAAATTCACTAAATTGCACAAGGCCCTGAAAAGGCACACTGAGAAATTCCACTCCAAAAAGCCACTATCTTGCCCTCTTATATTCAGCAGAGGAGGCCATTAGGTACCAAAAGCCACAGACTGCAGCATTTGTATTAGTAGATACATGAAAAGCTAAACTTGAGTGTCCACAACACTTGCTGTTTCCCACAGTGTGTTTACTGTGGCTGCCTTTTTTAAACTGTTAGCATTGCTGTTGCTGATTTGACTGAGGTACTTTAACTTCCTGCCCAACATTTTGAATTCTCTTCAGGTTTTTCCACTTGAGTTTGCTCAGAAGCACTGACCCTTCATACATTGTCTTTTGCAGAGACTGTTGGACAGAGCTGGTCCTCTGCCTGCTGCTGTTGTGGTCACCCTAGCAGAGCCCACAGCACACAGGGTTCCCTCAGGGCAGGGGCTGCCAAGAGGAGCAAACTGGAGGCTGGTGAGGCTGTGGCAGTTCAGTGCTCCCTCAGCAGATGTCTCTGGCCACCTCCAGCCTTGATACTTTTATACTTCGCAAGCCTGGGAAGGAAATATAAAACTTCTCTCCTTCCCATAAACACCACTGCTTCTTCCCAAACAGCTCCCCATAAAACTATTAGACCAGCTGTCAACTTTCACTTTCTTATTTTATAGGCATGAAAGCAAAAGTGACCCTGTGACCACTATAAAGTCGAATGGTAAGAAATAAACAAACACCAATTTTCATTTCTCATCTTAACCAAAAGAGTTATGTTGTGTATTTTTCTTCTGTGTCCTTGTGTGAGGACTGTGGCATGTCCTGTGAGCCCAGGGACAACCCACACAGCTACCCATGCACCAGACCTTCAGTGAAAGGCCCCAAGAAGGTGCCACGGTCCACAGTACTAGTGCAGTTTATTTGGAATGGATTATCAGAACCAGTGCTGTCTACCCACAGAATGCTTCACATCTCTTTCCCTGCCTTCAAGGTAGGGCCTGCAAGTATCTATTGCTCATACCCGGTAGGACTCTTGCAGCAGCCCTAACTGCTTTCTTCATGTCTAGTACCTCCTATTCCTACCTGTCCACTAGCATTTTAAACTTGATTTACTTTGTTCACTCGCTACTTAACTTAATAATTCCCAGCATCTCTCACTAACTGCAGCATAGAATATAAATTTTCTCCAGTGGTACCCCTGTTCCAGCTCTCTCCTTGCAAGGCCATAGCCCCTTCTGACTCTGCTGTACCCCTGCCACGGTGCCTCTGCTCGTGCTGTTCCATTTCTATGAAGTCTCTTTTTCTTTTTTCTTGGAACTCTGAGCTCCTCTTCATTCTCTAACACCCAACCTACTCTCCAACACCCAACCTACAGTGGCACTCTAGTCCTCTTCCCATACTAACACTAGGACACTCCCTGCCTGGGCCTGGGCTCTCTACTCTGGCTGCCTGTCCTCCCATCCCCCAGTGGTAGTCATAGAGAGGACATGTATGAATCAAGTGGGCTGGGTGTGACTGAGCTGGCCACCACTGATGTCAGGATTGTGACCAGGTGCTTACCTACCGTTGTCTGGCTTCCATTTGTGCAGTAATGTTCAGGCATTAGTAGTATTCTAAGCGGGCTGGGGAAAGGATCAACTGGGGTCCTATGCAATGACCACCTGAGAGCTGCCAGGTTATTCTCTATAGATGTCAGCTATCTGAGTGTCAAGGCAGAAGATGCTGTTGATGCCCTGTCACACCCTGTCAGCTCCCTAGAGGTCACCTCAGTTCTAACTGGCAGGTGTGCCCATGGCCTTCTACATGAGACAGTTATATCTCTGTCCCCAGGGCCTTTGCTGGCCACACAAGCATGTCTAGGGCCAGAGAGTTGGCAGCTAGGGTTATGAGATAATGGATCAGTAAACCCTGTCTCACTCTTCACTGGGACAACTTGAGGAAAGCTCTCCTCAGTCTCTCAGAAGACCCTGAAGGCCTGAGTACCAGTTGTTCACTGGCAGCACCCATATCTTTCACCAGCTTCCCCTGTTCCTGGGACACTCTCCCATTCTCCTCATGGTTAATAAGAGGACCTCCCAAACAAAATGATAGGTGTTCAAATCAACCAATCACTGCTGCGTATTCCTCCACCAGGTCTTTCCCTTTTCTGATCCACTCTTACAAAAACAAAAACAGGGAGATAAAAGTGAGCAGCAGTCATGGTGGGGTGGTGTCATTCCAGGTCACCTGGGTTTTAATGTCTATCCTATAATAAAGAGTTGGACATAATGAAAAAGAAACAGAGGATTCTGCAAGACTACCCTGGAACAATGCAAAGAACAAACATGAAATATGTAAATTCACACAGGTGACACAGGCTGTTAGACCTTCAGCAGGCCAGTGCTCCAACAAAGCAGTTGCCTTGCTGTCTTGAAAACACTCTATCAGAGTACAAAAAGTAACAAACTGTGTACTTTTCTTTTCCAGCCTTCTGGGGAGAGTCTGATGACAGTAACTCTGAAATTGAAGCTGCTCTACGTCCTAGAGACCATGACATGTCTGATGACTTTGATGATTTTTATGACACATAAGCTGTTACATGCTGGAAATAAAATCTGTAAACAAACTGTCACTGTGTTTATGTGTAATTCCCAACATAAACATATCCTCCTAAGTTTGCTAGTTGTTAAAGAGGAAAACAGACTATCATTTAAGTGAGATTGCATGATAGAAATATGAACAAGGACTGGGAAGTGGTTGAATAGTACACCACTTGTGTAGTTTGAGAGAGGGCCAGGGTATTGCTCCTGAGCACCAGAGAGTGCTATGGGGAGCCAATGTGATGGCTCATGACAGCACCAGGGTGTAATTTCCAGGCTATCCTGAGCTATCTAGCCAGACCCTGTCATCCCAGCACTTGGAAGGTGGAGGCAGGAAGATCAGAAGTTCCAGGCTATTGTCAGCTACATAAGACGCTGTGATAGTTTGAATGAGAATTGTTCCCATTCAATTTCAATTGGGCTTTTATATTTGAATGCTCAGTCATGAGTTAGTGGAACTGTTTGGGAAGAGTTGAGAGGTATGTCCTTGTTGGAGAAGGTATGTCACTGTGGGTGGGATTTGAGGTTTCAAAAGCCCATACCATTCCCAGTTAGCTTGCTCTCTCTCTCTCTGCTTCATTGTTGTTATCTCAGCATGGAAGCTTTCAGCTACTGCTCCAGCACCATGCCTGCCTTCTGGCTGTCTTGCTCCCAATCATGTTAGTCATAGACTCTGTTACCCTCCGGAATCATAAACCCCAAATTAAATGCTTTGATCATGATGTTTTGTCATAAGCAATAGAACATAACAGTGCAGCCCAGTTGGAGGAGGAGACCCCACCCTTTTGGAGATGCCAGGATAATGAGACAGTGAGCAAGCACAGCAGCAGGTTTGGAGTAAAGCTGGCATGAACAGATGAGATAAGCTGTGTGCGCTATGGATGGCAAAGTTGGAGAAGTAGAGTACTGCCTAAACCCATTGGAGCTCAGAGGACCATGAGTAAGTCCCAGAAGTCTGACCTGACCTTTTCATGGTTGGACTTTGGGTTTGCTTTAATTTGATTGTGACTGGTGCCCTGGTTATTCCCTCATGGGGTAAGAACGTTTCTAACTTATTTTTTATTTTACAGGAGCCCACAGTTGAGAGACTTTGAACTTTTAAAGAGACTTTGGATTTTCAGAGAGACTTTGGATGTTGTAGAGAGACTAAATGTTGAAAGAGACTTGGATGTTTTAAAGAGACAACTTCTAAAAGTATTTGAATTATTTTTTCTTTTTCTGTAATGTTTAGTTATTCAGGTTACATCACCATCACAGTACCCCCTTTCTACCCCTCCCACCCTCTACCCCCATCCCTTCCAACCCACTCCTCCAGAGTGGAGTGTCCCTACATATCAGTCCCCTGCCCCAGTTCAGCAGTCGTATGAGGGCCAAGAGCCTCCTCATACACTGGAGGCCTACGAGGCAGCACCACTAGGGTAAAGTGTCTCATGGACAGGAAAAAAAAAAAGTCTATGTTCATGTTCCCTTTGGTGCATTGGTTGTAGTATAGTTATACTGTACTATATGGCTAAAATCTGATTATAAGTGAATAGATGCCATGTGCGTCCTTCTGAACCTGGGTTAGCTCACTCAGGATGAGCATCTCTAGTTCCATCCATTTGGCTGCAAAGTGCACGATTTCATTGTTTCTGATGGCTGAGTAGTTTTCCATTGTGTAGATGTACCACAGTTTTTTAATCCATTCTTCGGTTGAGGGACATCTGGATTGTTTCCACTTTCTAGTTATTACAAATACGACTGCTATGAACATAGATGAGGAAACATCCTTGTGGTTTGGTAAGGAATCATTTCGATATATACCCAGAAGGTGTATGGCTGGGTCTTGAGGTAGAGCTATTCCAAGTTTTCTAAGATATCGCCATACTGACCTCCATAGTGGTTGCACAAACCTGCACTCCCACCAGTAATGGGGGAGTGTTCCCCTTTCTCCACACCCTCGCCAGGATGTGCTGTCATTTGAGCTTTTGATCTTAGCCATTCTGACAGGTGTGAGATGGGATCTCAGAGTCATCTTGAGTTGCATTTCTCTGATGATTAAGGATACTGAGCATTTCTTCAAGTGTCTGTCAGCCATTAGGGATTCCTCCTTTGCAAATTCTTCTGTTTAGCTCTGTTCCCCATTTTTTGATTGGACTATTTGGTTTCTTGGCATTTAATTTCTTGAGTTCTTTGCAAATTTTGGGTATTTTAGCCCTCTGTCAGATGTGGGGTTGGTGAAGATATTTTCCCACTCTGTAGGTTGCTGTTTTGTTCTAGTGACAGTGTCTTTTGCCTTACAGAAGCTTTTCAGTTTCATAAGGTCCCGTTTATTGATTGTTGGTCTTAGATCCTGAGCTGTTGGTGTTCTGTTCAGGAAGTTGTCACCTGTCCCAATGAGTTCGAGGGTTTTCCCCACTTTCTCTTCTAATAGATTTAGTGTGTCAGGCCTTATGTTGAGGTCTTTGATCCACTTGGACTTAAGTTTTGTACAAGGTCATAAGTATGGGTCTAATTTCATTCTTTTACATGTCGACATCCAGTTAGACCAGCACTATTTGTTGAAATTGCTGTCATTTTTCCATTGTACGGTTTTGGCTTCTTTGTCAAAAATTAAGTGACCGTAGGTATGTGGGCTTATTTCTGGGACTTCAATTTGATTTTCAGAGAGACTTTGGATGTTGTAGAGAGACTAAATGTTGAAAGAGGCTTGGATGTTTTAAAGAGACAACTTCTAAAAGTATTTTTTTTTTTAGGTTTTTCGAGACAGGGTTTCTCTGTGTATCCTTGACTGTCCTGGACTCACTTTGTAGACTGGGCTGGCCTTGAATTCACAGAGATCCGCCTGCCTCTGCCTCTGCCTCCCGAATGCTGGGATTAAAGGTATATGCCACCACTCCTGGCTCCTTGATTTTTTTTTTTTAACTTTGAAACAAAGCTTGCCATGGGGAGCAAGTCAGTAAGCAGCATTACTTCATGGTTTCTACTTCAGTTCCTGCCTCCACATTCTTGCCTCTAGTTCCTGTTGTGACTTCCTTTGATGATAGACTGGAATGTGGAGGACTAAGATAGATGAAGTCCCTCCTCTGCAACTTTCTTTTGGCCATGGTGTTCTATTGCACTTGGTTAGAAACCCTGTGCCAAGCACCCAAGAGAAGTCAGCTTAGGTGCAAACAGAAAACAAGGAAGTGGGGAGGAGTTTGGCAAGTACTGAAGGGAAATATTTGACTTACTTTGAACAACTGTGAACAGAAATTTAAAAATTTAAGAACCATGTGTGAATCTCCATGTCCTAAGTTAATCATCATAGACATGTGTAACAAAATGGAGACAGTCAGCCCTGGTCCCCAAGGTGACCAGGATGAGCAGATTCCCCTTGCTGATGCACTGTCAGACAACTATAACGGAAGGCTGTAATCCTGAGAAAGGGCTAGCCCAGCCTGAGCAATACTCTTCCATTTATCCATAGTCAGCTTGTCATGTACATGTGCTAAATTTAGAGTGGTGAGACTCTCAAAATCTCCCAAGTCCTCACTGAATAAATATCAAACCTTTGAACAAAATTTGTAAAACAAGAAACTGGATCCTATATTTAAAAAAAAAAAGTCATTGTTTTGGCCATTGAGACCCTTAAACATTGAACTTCCATCAACTTAGTCAAGGTAAGATGTGATGAACAAATGAATGGAGGCCCTAGAAATCCTCCCAGGCACAGGAGCTGAGCCTGTGGGATCCTGAAGTTCAGTGAGCTGCAACAGACTCTTTAATACACCTACCTGGTGCTGGACTGACTAGTGGACCACATAACAAAGCAGGAGATGGATTTTACCTCAGCACCGAAGAAATTCCAGTAGGAAAAAGTACTGAACATAAAAAAGAAAACCTGGAATTTATAAAGGAAAAGGGCAACTATCTCTACAACTTTGGAGAAAAGGAAAATTTATTAACAAAAAAAGCACAAACTTGTGAAGGGAAAGCATCAGTAAATATCATTACTTTAAAGCTTTTGGTGGTAAGATTGCTACCAGTGTGAACAATGTAATTGTTGCTGAATCATCGACATTTGTAAGATACCTGTTTACCAAAATCTGCAAAGATCAATGAGAAATATACAACTCAGTGGAAAAATCAAAAGGTCAGAAGGAGAAATTTCTAGAAAACACAATCAGTAGACATAATAAGGAAGCCAAATTCATAATGTGGTTAACTACAAAAGAAATACACAATAAGATAGTCTCTCATACCCAACAGACTGGAAAGTTTGAGGAGCAGATCATCATAGTACTGAGGACTTCAGGAAAGGGAGACTCTTGTATACCGTCAGAAGTATACTTATTATATCAAGTAATATAGACAGCCATGCTTCCCCATTCCTGAATGTAAACTCTAGAACAGTGGTTCTCAACCTGTGGGCCGTGGTCTCTTTGGGGATCGAATGACCCTTTCACAGGGGTCGTATATCAGATACCCTGCATATCAGATATTTACGATTCATAATAGCAAAATTACAGGTAAGAAGTAGCAACAAGAGCCAGGCGTGGTGGCGCCACCTTTAATCCCAGCACTCGGGAGGCAGAGGCAGGTGGATCTCTGTGAGTTCAAGCCCAGCCTGGCCTACAAAGAGAGTCCAGGACAGCCAGGGCTGTTAGAGAAACCCTGTCTTGAAGGGAAAAAAAAAAAAAAGAAGTAGCAACAAAAATAATTTTATGACTAGGGATCACCACAACATGAACTGTATTAAAGGGTTGCAGCACTGGAAGGCTGAGAACCATTACTCTAGAGCTACTATCCCATACAGTTGTCACCAGCCATGAGTAACTTTTGACTACTTGAAATATGTCTAATCTACAACATAACAGATTCATTAAAATCCATACCTATATAAGAAATAACTAAGAAAGTTTATTTTATATTGGATCTATATTAAAATGGTTATGTTGGATATATCAGGTTAAAACAAAGCATTTTAAGGACCAGTAAATGCCAGGTGGTGGTGGCACATGCCTTTAATCTTAGCACATGGAAGGCAGAAACAGGTATGTTTCTGAGTTTGAGGCTAGCCTTGTCTATAGAGCAGTTCCAGAACAGCCAGGTCTATACAAAGAAATCCTGTCTTTAAAAACAAACCAACAAAAAACCCAGAACAAAAATAAGATAAAAATTAAGGGCCAGTGAGATAGCTCAGTAGGTGAAGGCTCTTGATGACGAGTTTGATCCCTGGGGTCCACATGGTGAGGAGAATCATTTCTCAAAAGTTGTCCTCTGACCTCTGCACACGTGCCATGCATGTCACATGTGCAGTAACTCCCCACCACACAAAATTATATATATCAGCATTTTAAGCTCACTACTCTCCTTTTCTGCCAGTTTCTTGTTACATCTTCTAAGGCAGTTCTTGGAAGCTGTTAAATGACATGTGTAACTTGCTCTTACAATTTTATTACTCTATGGCCAAATCCACTCACTATAGAGAGCTCTCAAAGGAAACAGTCAACAATTTAGTGAGTGTTGTTTGAAACAGCAGAAATTGGGAAACATTAGTGCCTCCAATAAGAAACTTGTAAGAAGGGTTGCTCATGCTAGAGGGATTATTAAGCCTCATTGCTGGAGATTGGGCAGCAGGATAAGAGCACTTGCTGTACAAGCAGGAAGATCTAAGCTTGGATCTCAGCGCCCACATAACAAGCCAGGTGTGGTGATGTGCACCTCTAGCCCCAGGGCTGTGGCGTATTGAAACAGGAGGATTTCTAGGACTTGCTGGCCTCCAACATACTCCAGGTTCAAGTTGAGATATCCTGACTCTAGGGAATAAACCAGGAGTGATGGAGCAGGACCCCTAACATCCTTCATTGTCATCTGTGCATAGGCCTGTATACCCCCACATGTATGCACATATCACACACACATATATCATACATATATACATACACACAAAATTAATTCATTAAAAAGAAACATTGCTGAATGGTTTATACAGTTAGTAAATTATATATGACACAATGGAAGGACACTTGACTTCATGCACTGTGGGTGATACTGGAATATTGACATCAGCCGCTCAGAATCAGAAATGACTGAGAGGAGTCAGCTTCTACTTGTGAAGACATTAACTGACTAGTTGTCCTGTTTTGTATACATGCACTACAGTTAAATCATTCTCATTCTTTTTTTAAATTATGGTAAAGGTTGGGTTTTCAGCTTGATTAGCAGACTGCTTGCCTGGCATGCTTGAAGCCCTGGCTCAATCCTCAGCACAGTATGAAATCAGTCATGTGATGCATGCCTGTAACCCCAGAACATGGGAGGTGGAGGTGGCAGTATCAGGAGCTCAAAGGAATCCTTGGCTACCTGGTAAGTTTGAGGCCAGCCTGGACTATGTGAGACTCTGGTTCAAAAGGACAAAAAGAAGAAAACTATGATAAACCACATACAATTCGCCATCTTAATGTTACTAGGTATACAGTCAGTGTTGTGCACATCCGCCTTTAAAACCTATGCCAGGGTTAAACCGTAGCCTCTGTTTACCTCTTGGCAACCATGTTTTAATTTTCTGTTTGATGAGTCTTCCCACCTTAGGTATCTGACACTTATCCAGTACCTGACCCTTTCTGTGGCCTATGTCACCCTGCACAATGTGTTCCAAGTGTCATGTTGAAGCAGAACCTGCTTCCTTTGTGAGGCCAATGAACATTCTGTACTATGTACTGACCACATTTTACACAGCCATTTGTCCATGGCTGACTAGCCAAGCAGCTTCTACCTTTTGACTTGAACTTGAGAACAGTGATGCTATGACTATAAGTGTACAAATACCTCTTTGATGTTCCTGATTTGTTTTTCATGATAGGTCATATCCAGAAGTAGGATTGCTGGATCGTATAACAGTTTGATTATGAGTTGATTTTTAAGAGCTTCTTACCCTTGGCTGAGAGTCATGGCCTGAGGTGTCCTTTCCACTTCAACTGCTCCAGAAGCCGCTCTGGGGGCCTCATATGAAGATTATTCATCAAGGATTTTGTTTTAAAGACTTGAAAATTTGTTATACAAAATGACAAATGGTCACAGGTGATGCTGAACACCAGGTGGAACTGGTTTAAAAGGCCTGATTTGTTAATCAGGTTTCAAAACTCCACACACTTGAAGAGTAGATGCAATTAAGGGAGAAAATCTGAAGCTAAAATAAAAAAAAAAAAAACAATACAAAGAGCAAAAGAAAGGAAAGTGTCTGTCTATGGAGTTACTGCTCTTTTGTAAAACCTTAGGTAGGATGTAAAGTTGTAGTATCTATGTTTACTTTCTAGAGTATTTGTGATGATGACAGATCTAAGTTCTGTTAATTGCTAACAGGGGACTCCCTGAGTTTGTGTGTTTTGTTAATCTGTGAGAATGTACAAATGTAGGGACTTTAGAATTGTAGTATTTATGAAACTGGTTTAGTACTTTATCAGTTTTATCTGAATATTTTATCATATTCCTAGTTACTGTAATATACAAGAAATCATGTTGTAATAAAAACTGAGCAAAAGCACACAGCTTCTGTGCACTGTCCACCATCTCCTGCCTCACTCCCATCTGCTTCTTCCTTCCCCTCTCCTTTCCTGAAAATTACTTTAATAGTTATCACCTCTTAACATGAGAAGCTACAGTCATAAGGTCTAACCAACATGACTGCTAAAACATGGATGACACTAATGAACATGCCAAAGTGGACAAGGAAAAGCCCACAAAACCTCAACTCTACACAAAGAACAATAGACAACTGAGGAAAGCTGGAAGTGGAAGAGGTGGTCTTCCCAAGGAAGAGCGCACCAATTGGGCATCCAGTTTCAAACAGTCAGTGTTGAATGCACACGTGCAAATAACAGTATATGGACTCAACAAGTTATATTAGGAATATGTATACATATATATATAATGTATGTATTATGTGTAATACAATAGATTATGTATGTGCATTATGTATAAACATATATGTATGCAATAACAATTAGTACAAAAAGAGGCCATAAAGTTGAAGGAGAGTAAGGAGGGTTGTCTAGGAGGGTTTGGAGAAAAAAAAAGGGAGAAATATCGTAATTATGCTAAGGGGAGATGAAGCATTCCATCCTACAGGCCAGCTCCTTAAAACACAGGAAATAACTAAAAAACTTCAGAAAGTTCCAGAAACTGAGCAGATTCACTAGGCTCTTTACCACTGAAGTTATATAAGCAGTTAGGACTCTGAGGGTCTCAATCCTGCTGAGCTGTCTGGCAGTGGCTCAGAGCAGCTGAACTACCTGAAAAGTCACTTTCAAACCTGTCATGCTGCCTGTAGGTGGTGCAGTGGCCTCCAGATTTCCAGCTTTAGTGAGCTGTCATCCACGAGGGGTGGTCTTCTGGTGATGCAACTGTCTTCGAGTCATACTTGCTCCTGTAAGTAACTTCACCCATACTATTATAAGAAACTTTCCAAAATAAAACATTGGTTTGCCAAGTTGGACTTTGGTGATATCCTGACTTTCATCAATCATCAATTCCCTATCTGGAGTGAATAGATGTTTGTTCTCATCTTCTCAGGGATAGTGTCATACAACTGATGTTCTCAACAAAGAAACCCGATTCCAAGGTGAATTCTGTAAACCACTAAAATTAAGTTCATGGAATCCTGTCCCTAGGAACCCATCCCTGTAACTGACCACACCTGCAGAAACCCTATGAAGATAAGTCTTACCTGCAGACCTTAAGCCCCACCCAACTGCCTATATTTGCTGCCACTAGATCTTGGTTGTTCTCAAATGTTTCATTTTAATAAATTGTTTTTCTACTTTTAAATTCTTTTAAAGTATCAGCATGCCACCCTGTCCTCTATGGCTTTCTGCATTACCACGGGGTTTGCTATGCTCAGCATTTAGTTGTGTTATTGATTGACAAGACTCATTTAGGCTCCACTTTCCTTTCTTCATCTCATCCTCAGACCACAACAAAAAAGACAAAACCAAGCAACTGCAAATCCTAACAGTTTTTATTTAATTCCCAAGCCTCTGTCCACTTTCCATATCCCTGTCACCAATGGTTGTGTTCTTAGCGAAGTATTCTGATGACAATCAGATTTCGTTGGATCAGCTGGATAAAGCTGGCAAAACACATTAAAAATGATCGCAATAATTCCAGCCCCAAATCCTGGCAGATAAGAACAGTATTACTCAGTAACTTAACCCAAGTGGCAGGCAGAACTTGTCCAATGGAAAGGCTCATTGGCATTCAGCACCTAAGATGTCAAATCTAACTTCTTTAGGTAGTGGTTGTAGATCTTTGCTTCAAAGTCATCCGGAATCTCTGGCTTCTTGAGGCAGCCCCCTTTAAGTCTTTTTGAATGACATGGTGTCACCATGTGCCTCCCTCTGCTAATGTTTTCCATTTCCTCAGGCCAGGCCAGCCATTGACACAAAGACTAATATTTGATGACAGATGGCTCTGGTAAGTCCATATCTCACTTTTGGAATGCAAGTGATAACCACGTTCCTCTAGAGCCTTGTTTATTATACTGTTATTGTGCACAAACTCATTAGATGTTAAAGCATTCTGCCAGTCAACTTGATCCTCCTCTTCCCCAGCTGTCACGCTGGCAACTCAAAGATGGTGACAGATGATACTGATGGACAGTACCTCTGCCATCTCCTGCTTTCCCAAACTTAAAGCTACTCAACTAGAACATATTGGAAAAAGAACTAAGGAGCCACTATGCAGCACACTGCACGTGATCACTGCAGTGGTCACTAAACGGCCCTCTTGGGGGCCTGCTGGCAGGCCTTCCTAGCTCTGGCAAGTGCACACATTACCACCATATAAAATCAGTCCAAATCTGACAGCATTCCTCCCTCCAATCCCACAAGGATGCAGCCAGTTCCACATGTAGTCTGGACTCTGGCTGAGAACTAGTCTTTCTCCCATTTCAGATCTGCCTGCATCCAGTCTCAATGCACAAACACTTACCATTTCTGCAACAGTATAGTATCATTTATTCATTCATTCATCCACCACTCATTCCATAGGAGCATTCATCAAGGAGGACTCGTGGTGTGCCAGATTCTACTCCAGGCCAGATACAGAAAGATGGAGTTGGTCTCTGCCCTGGTGGATTTGTCTGTCTCACAAGGGTAAACAATAGATCACCTGAATGTGAATTGTTTAGAGTGGTGTTTCCCCTGCTAGGACAAGTGAGCAGCCAAATGCAGTGACTAGTGGAATACTGAAGTTTGTTCCCTAATCACAGATTAGTCCCAGGGTTCTGTTCACTTGGTTTAGAGAGACTTGAGAACGCAGAAGCTGGTGTTCTTGCCATTTTGCTCTTCTACCATTACCAGGGTAACATATTGGTTTATGTTGCCAAGCTTGGCTATAGGCATAGATGTCCTAGAAAGGAGAGGTCATTCTCACATTCTGTCAAGTACCAATAACTTCCTTAAAATACGTCCAGAAACCATCTTCATCTGGACACAAGCTTCAAAGAGGAGGAAGGAATTTTGCTGAGCAACCATCAGTCCGCTACACCATGCCATGTTCTCAGTACTGAAAGAGGGACATCCTCAGAGAGGCTGAGGCATGTGGTGATTAAATGTTCGGGCTCAGGACCAGACAAATATACAATGGAATCCTAGAACTTGCACATCATCTGACATCTGAAGATACTTAGCAGATGGCCTAGACTGCCTGAGAATAGATATTATCAATCTTAGGTAAGGATGTAGCCTATGGGCTAAATCTCAGAAGGCCAGCAGTTCAGCAAGAGGACAGCTGGGAGCTGAGTCACCTTTGACATGAATAAGCCACTGGATGTGCAAAATGAGTACATCATTTTTCTAGTAAGTAATTAGAATTACTTACTAGACCACAAGCTGGTGGCCTGTCTCTCTAAGAAATCAACAGCTGAGGATACAAGCACAAACAAACCAAAGTGTGGATAACCATCGAAGCCTGGAGCTAGGAAGACAGCCAAAACAGACCCAAGATCACACAGGCTGTCACCCCAAAATGTAGACCACATTATTGCTGTTCATTCCAGATCTGGGTTGTATAGTTCTCTCAGAGTGAGAGGCTCTTCAAGGATCCCGAGTCTGCTCAGCCCAGAAAGTGCTGTCCTTTCCACGGGCCATGAAGATTGAGGGAGCAGTGAGCTGTTCCTGACTTCTCTCTCACTGGAGCCTTTGCCCCGTTTCTGGCAAAACTTTTTCTGGAAGTAAACTGCTCAGGCCCGTTTAATAGCTGGTGGGGTCCCTACAGCATTGGATTAAGGAGAGGTGCTGTGTAACCCAAGGGTTGTGGTCCTTTACCCATCCATTCTTTCTTTCTAAATCCATCTTTACCAGCTTACAAAGCAGGTTTCTGTGGGACTCTCTCATGCATCCTTAGTTTTGGTTAACTCTCTCACCACCTCCACTCCTTCCCCACAACCCCATCCTCACTTAAACATGTCCACCCCAGTAGTCCTCCCCTGTCCTTTCATATTACATTATGGCCACCCCAGTAGTCCTCCCCTCTCCTTTCACATGGCATCATGTTCTATTACACCCATCCTTTCTGCCTGCTCCCATTCATCACCCCTGTCTTGGCCCCTTGCCTCTTACAGACACCCCAACTTAAACATACAAATCTGAAATTTCAAACCTAGGATCTCCCTGTGATACAGAAGCAGTAATTGTCCCCTGAGCCTGGGTCCTCAGTTAGTACATTTCCCAGTTCCATCCATTTTCAGCAACCTTCACAATTTCATTTTTTCATTACAATAGAATGAAAATCTATGCTTGTATGTGTCACATTTTCATTAGCCCGCTCACCTGTTCATGGACCTCTCAGCCAGTTCCATAATCTAGCTCTTGTGAATCCAGCTGTAAAGATCAGGGTGAGCAAGTATCTCTGTGGTCGGAGATAGTCTATTGGTGTATGTCTAGGAATGGTATAACTATGTCATGTGCTAATTATATTTCAGATTTTTGAGAAACCTCCACACTGATTTCTGTATTGGCTCCACTAGTTTGTACTTCCACCAACAACAAATGCAGATTTCCTTTCCCACACACATCATTTGCCAGCATTTGTTGTCCTTTGTTTTCTTGATAACCATTCTGACTGTGGTGAGTTGGAATTAAAAAACAATTTTAAATTGCATTTCCCTCATGGCTAGGGATGTTGAATACTATTTATTGGCCCTTTGCATTTCATCTTTTAGGAATTCTATGTTCGACTACACAACCTATCTTTTAACTGGATTATTTTCTACTTGTTGAAGTTTGTTTTGTGTGTTCTAGGTATTAATCTTTTGTCATGTGTATAACTATTAAGGATTTTTCTCCTATTCAGTAGACTTGCTCTTTACTCCACTGGCCTTTTTCTTTTCTGGAAAACCTTTTAATTTCATGGAGTGCAATTTATCAATTGTTGGCAACATTTCCTGCGTAACTAGCATCTCATCCAGACAGTCTTTACCTATGCCTATATCTTGAAGTGTTTTTCTTTCTTTTTCCCGTAGAAGTTGTAAGTTTCAGATGTTTCATTGAGGTCTTTGATATACACGAAGTTGATTTTTGTGTACTGTGAGAGATAAGTATTTAGTTTCATTTTTCTACATATAATCCAGTTTTCCCAACATGTTTATTAAATGGGGTCTCTTTTCTCCAGTGAGTATTTTTTGGCTCAAAAAACATATGGCGATAGCTGCACAAGTTTATATCTGGATTTTCTATTGTTTCATTGATCTATGTGTCTGTTTTTGTACTTGTTGCTTTTGTGTTTGTGTGTGTCTTGGTGTTATTTTTAAATCTGTTTTATTGGATTCTTATACCTCTACCTCCCCTTCCAACCCATATTCTACCCTAATCCCTTCCAACTCCCCAACACTGGGTAGGAGAGACGGTTAAAGGGGGGAAAGGAGGCATAGATCTTTATAGTCTACTTGCTACTGAGTAGGAGTGTTTGGCTTCTCTGGAGCAAGTCCAATCTTTGCTGTTAGAATACCCAGCAGTCCAGCAGTCCAGCAATAGCAAAAGCAACAGCAAATGAAGCAGCAGGACAAACCGGCAGCAGCAGAGGGAGCAGCCCCTGCCACTGACCCTCTCAAGACCCTCTCATTTATACTCTCCAGAGTCCCCAGAATTAAACTATCTGCAGCTGTCAAAGATCATGCCCTTGCTAGTGCACGAGGCAAATCCTAATCACTTGCTGTGAAGCAACCTCTTATCCCACACCTGGGATTAAAACAAAAACATATTCACATAATATAATTGGGTTTTTAAAGAAGGCAAAACTCTCACTGTGTGTGTGTGTGTGTGTGTGTGTGTGTGTGTGTGTGTGTGTGTGT
>CAJQZJ010032307.1:1739296-1790288 GCA_907164525.1 Lophiomys imhausi
TGTGTGTGTGTGTGTGTGTGTGTGTGTGTGTGTGTGTGTGTGTGTGTATACATTTCTGGAGGCCAGAGGCTGACTCTGGGTGTCTATTTTGCACTCACTACTCACTTCCCCGACTGTAGCCTCTGTTTGGAGGTTTCCTCTGCTCCATTCATGGATCTTTGGGTGTTGTCTCTGCTTTGTCTCATGGCACTTTGCATGGACGGTTTGTGTCCGTACTCTTTGAAGCTGCCTAATAAAATGTATTTTGTTCAAAGAACCTCTCTTCTCTGGAATCATCAAAATTAAACTGTGCTAGTAGAAGAAAAAGGAAGAGCTGGCAGGAGAACTGACTGAAAGGGTCCCAGAAGAACTTTCTAGAATGCTGAAAATGTTCTGTACTTCCAATGACAATTGCATGAGCATTGTTTCTGTTATCTATTTCTGAAAAGTAAATCGCCTCAAATTTATTTGTCCAAAACAATTATATATCTCAGGAATCTTGTGGAAGTAGAATTCAGACAGGATACAGTGGAGAATGAAGACTGTGATGCCTGGAGCCTCAGCTGAAAATCTAATGCCCCTGGGATTGAAATTTTCTGATGACAAGCATTCACAACTTTGGCTGTTGACTGAAGCCTCACCTGCCTCTTTGCATTAACCCATTTCCTGACACTGTAGAAAAATACCAGACATAATCAGCTTACAAAGGAGAGGGGTTTTGGCTTTTTTGTTTTTTGTGTTTTTGGCCCATGGTTTCCAGAGTTTCCAACACATGGTGCTTGGTCCTGTTGCTTTGGGCCTATGACTGCACAGTACATCATGGTAGGAATGCATAGTGGAGAAGGTTGTTGACCTTACAGTGGCCAGGAAGCAACAGGGATATACAGGATGGGGCCAGCATTCCAATATCCTCTTCAAAGGCACATTCTCTGGAGTTCTAATTTCTTCCATGTAGGCCTCACCTTCTAAGAATTATATCATCTTCCAATAGTGCTATGGACTGGCTGCTGAACATTTAACCCATGAAACTCTGGGTCATTTCAGAACCAAGTATAGCAAGCTGTCAGCAAGAACAGCTACACACAGTTTCTCCTTGTGGCTTCCTGACTTCCTTTACAGCACAGGGAATGGGTTTTGAGGAACAAAGGGAGGGATGGAAAAGGAAAGGAGAGATACAATGGAGGGAAGAAAGGAGATCAGGGAAAGGAGAAGGGAGGACCAGAGGGAGAGAGAGGGACAAAGAGGGAGAGGGAGAGAACATGAATGAGAGACACTTCAAGGTAGAGTCAAGGTTGAGCTGTCTACTTAGTTTTAGAAATCACATCCGCTAGGCGGTGGTGGCACGCACAGGCCTTTAATCCCAGCATTTGGGGGGGGGGGGCAGAGGCAGGCAGATCTCTGTGAGTTTGAGGCCAGCCTGATCTACAGAGTGAGTGCCAAGAAAGCCAAGGCTACACAGAGAAACCCTGTCTCAATAAACCAAAAAAAGAAAGAGAGAAAGATCATATCAAATGGAAGAAAATCACTAATACCATTTCAAATTTGAAAGAAAGGAGAGAGTGGCACATAATTTGTAGGCTTGTTTTAATTTTTATTTATATTTGAGACTTATTTTTATTTTATATGTTTGGGTGTTGGCTGAATCCATGTATGTGTGTGCTTGGTGCCTATGGTGGCTAGAAGAGGACACTGGATCTCTTAGAACAGAGAGGTAGGAGCCACCATATGGGTGTTGGGAATCCCAGGTCATCTGGGAGAGTAACAGTTGCTTTTAACAACTGAGGCATTTCTCCATCCCTTTCAATAACTTTTTCAATACACACAGACCTATGCAATTGTCAGAGCTCTCTAGATAAACATTTAACACACATGCAACTTGCAGTGTACCAATTATATGTATTTTTTGTGTTATAGTCTCACTATATAGTCCCGGCTGGCCTGGAATATACTTCAATTTTTAAAAAAATAGAAACAAACGTGACCACCTCACACTCTAAAACGAGAGTCCCCACATCATAATCCCTTTGCCTTGTTTTACTCGTAGCACTTGTCACAGCCCATCACTGCATTGCATAGTGATGTCATCATTTGTTTGCTGTCTCCCTCCCACTCCCTTTCACCACCACAACATGATCATAAAATCTAAGACAGTGTGCACTCTCTACCAAATACTAACCTGAGTCAGGAACACAAGCAGCTACTCAGCCAGCATTTGTGGAATATCCAGAATGGCTCCAGAAAGGAAAGTGGGGGAGAATTACCCAAAACAGGGGTTCAGGCAGGTGTGGAGGCATGCACCTGTACCACTGGCGCTAAGGAGTAAGGTAAGAACTCCAGTTCAAGTTCACTCTGGGCTACTAAGAAGATTCCTTTTCATTGCTCATTCACTGGACTTGTCCTCACAAAGGGGCACACCTCTGGAAATATCTACAATGTTTCTAGAAAGTTTTAACTGAGAAAGGAGCACCCATTTTCCATGTAAGTGACCATCATATGGGTTGTAGTTCCTGACAGAATAAAAAGCAACAAAAGAGAAAAGTGAGCAAGTACTAAGCAGGAAAATTTGAAAGTCAAGCAAGTTTATTTAAAGTAACAACTTTATTAGGATTTAAAGTAAAAACCCCATGGTGAGCTGTACATTTCTTCAGTTATCTGGAGAACAGAGAAGGAAGGAAAAAAAAAAGCCATGCCATCTGAGTTGAATTTTCGTGGAGGTGCTCCATAGTAGACAAGTAACCAATTTGTGAACAAAGAAACTTTAAGAAAGAGTAAGAAAAGCCGGAAGGATCACAAAAAGCAAAGTTTCAGGCCACCATCCAAAACAAAAACAGACAAAAAAAAAAAAAAGAAATGAAAACTTGTCTCTGAGTCAGAAAGGTAGGCAGACACAGAACCTTATGGCAATTTGTGTGACTGGACTAGGGGCAAGATTTCTGGAAGGGAAAAGTACATTATCCTTTTAAAGGGATTGTTCTGCCTATCTCTGTAGCATGGCTTAAAATGAACCCATCTTCCTAAGGGTGGTTCTGCCTTTGTGAGGCATAGTCCCTGGGCCAGGTGATTGTTCAGCTTGTCCAGATTAATCCCTTTGTGTTTTGGGTAACCCAGGCCAGACATTCCATCCTTTAATGGGCCATTACTGTTGATTAGTCAGCAGCAGTGTGAAAAGTAATCAGTACTGTGGTGGACATTTGCATTTCTTTGGAAACAGAGTTGTATTGAAGGAATATATAAGCGTTGTGGGATGTTTGATCTACTTCTAAAACACAGACTCATAAAAGGGGCATGCAAATCAGCCTGATGACTGTCACCTGTGGGGAATATATTTATGGAAAGACACCTGGAAAAGCTTCAGATCTTGGTCAACAGGAAGTACTTCAGGAGAAGGGCATAAGGTTGGTCAATGAGAAAATATCCCCGTGCATAATTAGCAGATAAAAAGGAAGGCCTGGAAATTCACAAGGGTTTTTTATGTCCCATTGCTGCTCATTAATGCTCATCGCTGCTTAATTTCAAAAGATGCTAGACGCTAGACAAAGGTTGCAACTGCCAAAGCTGTCTAGGTTGGGCAGAGCCCAGGTGAAGACTTGTTTGGAGCTGTAAAAGCTGAGGCGCCAAGGCTTCATGGAGCGCTGGAAGATACCGAGACCCAAAGCAGGGGCGCAGCGCTGAAGCACCAAGGCCTCACGGAGGGCAGCACGTGCCCCTTGAAGGTTCGACCAACTCAAACAGACCGAAGAGACTGCAGCCTCAAGTGAGTGGAGTGTTCAGCAATGGCCAGCCCCTAGGCCGAGCAAGTGCAACACCTGCCCAGAGACCTAGGCCCCCAGCAAGGGGTGCGGCAACTGCCATTGAGCTACCAGAACTGGGTAAGTACTGGAGCTGCTGCTGATTGCTGTGTTCCTTTTGGCATTGGCTGGTTTGGATGGACTGCTGAGTAATTGCCCCTAAGGATCTGCACCTGAGAAGTATCCTTTCCCCTGTGCCTCAGGTTGGTGAGTTGGAAGGTATTTAGAATTACCAATAAATAGTTTAAGCGTATGCTTTCACAGTGCAGTTACATAGTTTGAACACTCTCAAAGCGACATATCCAACAAAACCAAACCTGGGCTCACGAGATAGCACAATGAAGTGCTTACAAGAGGACCTGAGCTCAATTTCCAGAACCCAAGTTTGAAAAGCCAGGCAAGGCAAATCCCTGGGGATCTCTGGCCAGACAGTGAAGTCTAATTGGGGAGTTCCAGGCCAATGAGAGGGTCTATAAAATATAAAGGAAAAAAATGATATGACTGTGTTAACTTCAAAGATCTATTGCAGCTAGAGGCTAGGAAGATTGTTCAGTGGTTAAGAGCACTGACTGCTGTTCTGGAAGACCTGAGTTCAGTTCCCAGCATCCATGGCGGGTGGCTCACAGCTACCTGTCACTCCAGTTTCTTTGGAGCTTCTGGCCCCCAAAGTCATAGACATTTGTGTTATACATTCATACAGATATACATAAATAAAAATAAGGTCTTTAAAAGGTGGATGGTACCTAAAGATTTATACCTAAGCTTGTCCTCTGACTTCTATTTGCATACACATGTGCATAGACATCCACCCACATGACACACATGTTCATATGTGTGCACATATGCACACACACAGCTCTATTTTTATTTTTATTTATTTATTTTAATCATTTCTTTGAAGTATGCTGATGTCACCTGTCAGTTTATAACTGTAATTACATATGCTTATCAAAATCCACACACATACAGTTTTTATTTACAGGGGCTGGAGAGATGGCTCAGCAGTTAACACTTGGCTGCTCTTTCAGAGGACTCGGGGTCAATTCCCAGCACCCACATTCCAGCACACAGCCATTACAGCTCTATTTTTTAAAAAAGCAACAATAAATCTGTTTATATCCAGGACAGCCAGGGCTACACAGAGAAACCCTGTCTCCAAAAAAAAAAAAAAAAAATGTCTGTTTATATCCATGTGTCAACCCCAAAAGTCTTGGTTCTTGGGCTCCTGAATAGATTCAGACATAACATAGCAGTATATCAAGTAGTCAAGAGTTTAACTAGAAGCAAGCCGGGTGTGGTGGCGCATGCCTTTAATCTCAGCACTCTGGAGGCAGAGCCAGGTGGATCTCTGTGAGTTCAAGGCCAACCTGGTCTACAAAGTGAGTCCAGGGCAGCCAGGATACAAAGAGAAACCCTGTCTTAAAAAAAAAAAAAAAAGCAAAGAAGCAAGAATATATTCTATTTTATTTGAAAATTGTTTAGGCACTTATACACTGTATGCTGGTCACACTCACCACACCCTTATTTCCGCCCTTCCACCCTGCCCCCGCCCAAAGAAACTTCCTTTCCAACTTCAGATCCTCTTTTTTTTAATGGCAGTCACCAATTGCCATTAGCTCTTTAGCTAGGGGTGAGGCACAAGAAGCATCCCCCACTAAAAATAGTCTTCAGAAAAGGGATGAGCTGAGTAGAGTAGCATCTGCTGTGCCCTGGCAGGCTACGGGCTTATACTTTCCCCATTGTCTTCTCCCCGTCTCCCTCAGGGTCAACACTGTGGGGGAAAAGGACATACTTTTTCCAAAAGCCCATTTTTCCCAGATTTCAGTCTGTTATAAATACATATAAAAGATGCAAGAATATGTGTATGGGTTTAAGTATCCCTAAAGTTGAAAACTTTTCTAGGGGAAGAGGCCACAGCACTTCACCACATTTCCCTGTAGACTTTGCCTGCAGTGTGAACATTGTCTACAGTGTGGACATGGTCTACAGTGTGGACTTTGCCTACAGTGTGGACATTATCTACAGTGTGGATTTTGCTTACAGTGTGGACTTTGCCTACAGTGTGGACATTATCTACAGTGTGGACTTTGCCTACAGTGTGGACATTTTCTACAGTGTGGACTTTGCTTACAGTGTGGACATTATCTACAGTGTGGACTTTGCCTACAGGGTAGACATTATCTACAGTGTGGACTTTGCCTACAGTGTGGACATTTATCTACAGTGTGGACTTTGCCTACAGTGTGGACTTTGCCTACAGTGTGGACATTATCTACAGTGTGGACTTTGCCTACAGTGTGGACATTATCTACAGTGTGGACTTTGCCTACAGTGTAGACTTTGTCTTGAAGTTGCTTTAAACTGACCTAGCTAGCTAGTATGGGCCACTATCATCCACTGTCCCCTGTATCTTGTTTTTGAGGCCCATAGCTGGTCCAGCTGGAGTGGATCACCACCATTAGTTTTACATCCCGTTTCAGGCCATTAAGCTGGACCACCCACTGTTCCTTATGTCTTGTTTGGGGATACCTGTTGTTCTGTACTTCATGGAGCAAATCTCCTTCCTAACAGTATTAAATTCAGGACACAAATGTCACATTCAGATAAATAAAAGGTGAGAGAGCATCTCCCTTGGACCTCCAGATCTGGAATGGTCCTTGAAGGCAAATTGGTTTGGCTCCTCCATTTTTGAGGGCTGTGAGAAACTAACAGAGATGAGGAGGAGCTTTTTGTAGGGCACACAACAGGAGGTTTTACCATCAGTCCATGTGATCTGGATCCTGAGACAGGGCTCTCTCCCCCTTCCATGCAGCATTAGGAAGTTGAACTCCAGTCTACCCCTGCTGCTGGATAGGAAATAAGTGAGCTGGAATTGCACTTGTCAATTGCAACTTGTCAATCAATGTGAAGCTCACACTTTAAACCAAATGGAAAGGATGTGGTTTGTTTATATATTTGTTGTTATTATTTTTAGTTTTGGATGATTCAATTTGCTTTTGGTGGTGGCATCAGCCACGACAAAAGTATTCTTGGTTGTTCAGTGTCATTGTTTTCCCCCAACCCCTTCTATCCATTGTGTTCTCGGTTAGGGTAAAGATTTCTAAACCAGCTCTTGCTCAACAGCTGATTCCATGATAGGAAGATAGGAACATGTTCCTGCCACTCACTGGAAGAAAAGCTTCTGGATCCTTATCTTTGTTGCATGCTGAGAACACTAATTAATTTCAGGCATTCTCCTATTGTGTTCCTCTAAACTCCGGTATGTGAGGCGCTTCTACATTGTGCAGCACATGCCAGATAATGGCTTGCTTTTGCATAACACAAGTGTTTTAGTTCTTATTCAAGTTTCTTGAATGACTCTATTCAAGAGACCCACAATGGGACAAAGAGACTCACTAGTTCATGTGCAAGATTCATTTCAGAAAAGTAGAGATTTGTAGGATGGTGTACATCAGTTTTGAGAAATGGTAAAAATGACAAATGGTGTTAAATTATGAATGAGTTTTAGACTTCAAATGGATACCGTCATATTGATAAACAAAATTGGCTACGGGTGATTTTTAAAATAGACATTTTTTTTTCTCACCCATCCTTGTTTTCCACTTCCTGGTCAGTATTACTTTAAAAGACATCACAAACCAAGCCCAGATTTTATGTTTGGTGTTTATATGCCTGGCCTTCAACAGCTGAGCCATCTCTCTAGCCCGAGCCCAGATTTTATGAGTCCAACTCTCACCTGTGGTGACTTGGTAATAGGTCCAGACTTCATGCATACTCAGCATCAGCAAAAAGATGATTGGTAATTAGTTGCTTAAACAGTAAATGAATAACATGACTGGATGGGTTGCCACTGTCTATCTCCTCTCACTCTGTAACTGTCATGAGCCACACAGTCCAGTTTTCTAGTTTGTGTTTCAGCTAAAATTGCATCACTGTACTTAGTCACCTAAGGTTCTCTAACAGTAATCTGCTAGGATCTGTGTTTAAGCATGGCAATGAGTCTCATCAGGCGGAGATGCTTACTATTTGAAAACCCTGCTCCCCCTCCCCAAAGCTTTGCATACAGTAGATGCTCACTGAATGTCTATCAACTGACTCTCTAAAGACTAAATACTCTCTGTACCCTTCTCCCTTAGAAAAAAAAAAAGATGCTATAATCCAAGAAACAGATTTGGTATGGCAATGCTATCTGTGAAATTTGGCATAAGAACACAGGGAGTCACACCTCCACTGAGGGGCCAGCACCGGTCCTGTTGAACTCTACTGACCCCTGTGACTGGTAATTGTGTGTCATGGCCACATGGGCAGCTGTATAGCCAGTGAAGGACTGTCATTGAGGTATGGCTCAGCTGTGGACCAGCAAGTGGCCAACGATGTATTAATGAATGGAGTAAGCACAGTAGAGGATACAATCCAAAAAGGGAAATAGGGCTGGTGGAGAACAGCCAAGAGCTGAGCATAGTAGTATGAACTCAACCCTAGAGAAACCAGAGGCTTCCATAGTTCCTGAAAATGGTTGTAACAATGTTCCTAGAAATACAAAGTATCAAATGTAGAGAAAGTGGTACAAGTCCTTTTGAAACCAGTCTCGTAGTTCTTATAAGGTTCAACATATTCCTTCCATGCAACCATTATTCCTAGGTGTTTGACCCAAGGCATGGTAACACAGTTCACAAAGACTCATCTAGTAATAGTCACAAGTGGCCAACAGACATTCCTATTGCTTAGAAAACCAGAATGGCACTCAGGATATAATGGCTTCTGCTTCAGAGTAACTTCACCTTCATGGATAATTGTCACCATTTGTGGGATAAACTTTCAGGCTCTGCTATTCTTGGAATCTAAAGATTTTTTTTAAATGACTTATCCCTGTGTTTTCAGTTTTCTTTAAATAACACATTTTAAAGATTTTATGTTTTATCAACATAATTGTTTATAGTTTCTACCAAGTGTGCCAGGCTTCTTATTAAGAACTGAGTCTTGGGGCTGGAGAGATGGCTCACTGGTTAAGAGCACTGGTTGCTCTTCCAAAGGACTGGGGGTTCAAATCCCAGCACCCACATGGCAGTTCAAAACTGTCTGTAATGGCCAGGCATGGTGGTGCACGCCTTTAATCCCAGCACTTTGGTGGCAGAGGCAGGTGGATCTCTGTGAGTTCAAGGCCAGCCTGGTTTACAGAGTGAGTTCCAGGATAGCCAAAGCTACAGAGAGAAACCCTGTCTCGAAAAATGAAAACAAAAAAACCAAAACCAAACAAACAAACTGAGTTTTTTGTTTTTGTTTTTTCGAGACAAGAGTCTCTCTGTGTAACAGCCCTGGCATGATTTGTTCTTCAATGCCATTGTAATTAACTGTCTGGGTTTTTAGTAGCCATACTTAAAGGCCTAAACTAATATGAACAGAAGGATAAGAAGGCTTGTCAGTATTTTGGTTCTCGCCCTCCACAGACAAGTAGTGTGGAGCCTGACTGAATCCATCTTGAAAAAAGATTCCATTTTATATTAAGTTTGACTCAGAGATAACCTCTAGTTCCAGAACAACAACAAGATATACCCAACCTTGTATTCCAGGGGTGTTCCCTCGTCATCACCAGACAGCTCACTCTGAGAAAGCACCCAAAAAGTCTAAACAAACTTTCTGATGGTCAAGCTGACCTCAGCTGGTTAGTCAGTAACAATGAGCCAATCAGAAATGGACATGACTAGTTACCCAAATGTCAACCAATCGTATGGTAAAGAACCTACTTCTTTGTCTGAGTCTCTATATAAACTCTGTACTTTTGGGTCTGGGGGCTCTCAACTCAAACTGCTGTGTCAGTGAGTGTTGAGAGTCCAAGCTCTGAGCTTGAATAAACAACCCTCATATATTTACATCAGAGTTGGCTCCTGGGTGGTCTTTGGGGTCTCAAGAACTGGGCAGAACAGTCGGTTGCAGGGAGATATGGTGCATGTCTTGAAAGGTCCTATACTACAGCTCTAACTAGTCACTTGTCCTCTTGGTCAGGGAGGCCATGGCATGGAGATCCAGATAGAAGACTAACCCAGTGGCTCTCCACCTATAGGTCGCAACCCATTTAGGGGTTGAACAGCCCTTGAAAAGATTTAAGACCATCAGAAAACACAAATATTTACATTAAATTAATAACAGTAGCAAAATCACAGTTATGATGTAACAGTTGAATAATTTTATGGTTGAGGGTCACTACAACATGAGGAACTGTATTAAAGGGTCACAACATTAGGAAGATTGAGAACCACTGCTGTAACCAGCATATATTCTGTAAAGGGGAGAGACAACCTAGAGAGGAATGTTCCCTACAAGAAGGCCCTGATTCCTCGCAGCAGATGGCAGATTAAAGGAGCCAGAGGCACTTACCAAGCCCAAGGTGACTCCTGAGGACCAGACCCTAAATGCTATTAAAACAAAACAGCTAGTTTTGGCTATCTACATGGTTTTAAATACTCAAATAGTCAAAGATTAAAATTATTGGTAAGAATATAAAACAAACAAAATCTAAACTAGATTAAAAAAAAAACAACCAATGACCCAGGTCTTAAAGGCTTCCCTATTAAACCCTGAGTATGGGCTGTTGACATGCCAGGTAGAGTTATCATCCCCCCACCCCCACCCATGTAACTGGATCACCAACTCTCTTGCCTTTCTTAACTGTAAACAAAATGATACTTGTAACATTCCTGATAATTCTGCTAACATCTCCTTTGTTTTTCAAGATCTACAAAATCAGGCCAAGGCCACATGGAACACTACCTACCATTCTATTGGTAAACATTGTTGGAAACAGACCTCTGGATTCTTTATGTGGAAATGAGTTATGCCTGTTATAATTTTAATAGTGATTCCATTACTCTTTGGACCGTATGTGCTTAACACTGTTTCATTGTATCTCCTCTCATTGGTGTCAGTCTCCCACTCAGATGGTCCTGTGACAATCTAACTCCAACTTGGACTCTCCTCTTGATTTCCTTCCAAGGCTTGAAAGTCTACAAGAATGGGAACCCTAAATCTTTCTGTACCCCTATTTACTCTAATCAAATTTAATCCTCACCCCCTTTGCTTTGACTCTTCTTCCCTCAAATCTGGAAGGCTAATTTGCCCCTCACTTCTAAGTTAGTTATAAACTTTTTTTTAAATTAATGAGCCTAAGAGTCCAAAAGAAAAATCACAGTTTCCCTAGTAACAGCTTTAATCCGTAAAACTAGAAACACCCTAAGCCTCCATGTTATGATTAGCTTTGTCAACATGACTCCTCCTAAAAATCTCCTGGGAACAGATTCTCATTTGAAGGATTGTCAATATTGGGTTGGCCTTGGGATATGTCTCTAAGATTATTTCAATTAGCTGACCAGGGGAGACTCAGCCTACTGTGGGCAGCACCATTCCCTAGTCAGGGTTCTTGAGCTGTGTGAGTGGAGAAAGCAAACTGTGCACAAGCAGGCAAGAGAGCAGGAGCACATTCATCTCTCTTTGCTCTTGACTATGGATGTAATGTGACTAGCTTTTTTAAGTTCCTGCCTTGAGTTCCCCATAATGATGGACTGTAACCAGGAATTGTAAGATGGAGTAAATCCCTTTCTCTGCTGAGTCTTTTTTTCTAACTACAGAAACAGAAACGGAACTAGAATACCCTATCAACAGGTAAATGTGAAAACAACTTCTGCTATGCCACACAACAGTTAAAATACAAAATTGATTCACACAATTATAGATAGATTTTTAAAAATCACACAGTTAAAGTAAATCAGACAAAAGACCATAAGTGAATGATTTCCTTTAGAGTAAAATCTAGGGGGAAAAAAAAACCCAATCCATATAAAAAAAACTCACATTGGCGATTGCTCTGTTCCAGGAATTGGACAGAGAGCTCACGGCACATTTGTGGGGAGATGGGATTATTTTATATCTTGATTAGTTATGATCTCCAAGTATGTATGAGTCACATGTCAAACTTACTGAGCCCTAAAGTTAAAACACATTTTAATGTGTATAATTTTCCCAAATTATGCATGCACCTTAATAAACTGGCTTCTTAAAAAGATTTATTTATTTTTAATTTATGTGTATGGGTGTTTTGCCTGCATGTTTGTCTGTGCACTACGTACATGCAATCCAAAAGAAGGCTTTGGAGTCCCTGAAGCTTGAAATACAGACAAATGTTAGCCTTGTGGGTGCTGTAAACCAATCTCCAGATCCTCTGAAAGTTTAGCCACTACTCTTAACTGCTGAACCATCTCTTTAGCCCCTAAAGTTGATTAAAAATAAAAAAAGAGCCATAACTGGACACAAGGCAAAGAAGAAACAGGACTCAGGCATGGTGGTGCACTCCTTGAATTGCAGCACTCAGAAGGCAGAGGCAGGCAGAGCTCTGTGAATCTGAGGCCAGTCTTGTGTAAACAAGTTCAGGCCAGCTAGAGATGCCTAGTGAGATTCTATCTTACCAACAAAACAAAACAAAACAAGCTGGAGAGATAGCTCAAACTTAAGACATATACTGGTCTTCCAGAGGACCCAAGTACACTCCCCAGTACCCACGTTAGGCAGTTGTAAATCCAGTTCCAGTAGGATCCAATGCCTCTGGCCTCCTTGGGCACCAGATTTATGTACATAGCTCCACATAGATACACACAATTAAAATGAAATATTTAATCAAACAACACAAGAAGAAACAGAGGAGACTTTTCTGCCTGCCATGATTGCTCAGGTCTGTAATCCTAGCACTTGGAAGGAAGGCTGAGATAGAAAGACGGCTGTGAGTTTTAAGCTAGCCTGGGTTACAGGGTGAGATCCTGTTTCAAAACAAAACAAAGGAGACCTTTGTTGAGGCGTTTATGACTTAGGATGAGGCTAGATATATTTCATGACATGGGGTCCTACATTGTAGGACAGAATGAATTAGGTGACCAAAAAAGCAGAGACAAAAGTGACAAGAAGCAGAGGAGAGAAAGAGATAGAAAAGGGAAGAGTGGGCACAAGAAAATGGGAGAGAGAGAGAGAGAACATTATTTCGTGGAGCTAATGATACATCATTTTAATGGAGGTCTTATTTATCCCACTATTTCATGAAGACTTGTTTCATGTTCCCCTTCCTCTGCCAATTCTTGCTTCACTTTATCAGCACTCACGTTTGGCCTTTTTTCTTTCTCTCTTTTGAACTCATGTACTAAGATCTGTTTATCTGTAAATGTTTACAGTCTTCTCCTTCACAAACTGCTTTATGTTACTTAATTTTAAATTATGTGTGCTTACTCACTTGGAACATAAGCACCTTATACTGACATTGGCCCTTGGATCTCCCATAGAGCCTTCACGTAGAGCTAGGCAGATCTAGATGTTCTTCAGTTAACTTGATTTTCAGTTTCCAAAACTGGTCTGGGTAAACAATTTGGGAGTAAGGAGAAATATCTACAATTCTATGATTCTACTTAGGGACCAGGGAGGGATGACTGAGGTTTGTAAATCCTTTAGTAATTCATTCTGTTTAACTGCCAGAGCATATTTCCAAGCACAACACCAGGAATCTCTTCAGGGTGTCTTTAGAAGCAAGCTGGTGTTGGTGTAGTAAGTTACATGAGGATTTCGTATCTCCATGTTCTCTTTTTTCCAATAAAGTATTTCAGCCAGGGCAGTCACATTTGTATTCAAAGCCTGCCAACTCTGACCAGAAATCAGGTCTCCGTTTAAAGACACACCTTGACAAGAGGATTAGATGCTCTAGTGAAAGGCAGATAAATGTCACTCATGTCACTAAATAAAAGTCAGGGCTGGCTTATCAGCTTGTAGGGTTGAGGTCTCACCTTTGACGTTTCTCAGAGTGCTTTACACTTGATGATGCTTTAACGGAGGTCTCTGCCATTGAGCCTCTTCCATTTGTACCAGAGAGGGAATTACACTGTTCACTCTCAGGAATACGTGACTTCTGTCAACTTCCTGTCTTCCTTTAAGGACAATACAACCTGGGACCTTAAATGGAAATCTGCCAGAATGTCCTCAAATGTCATATTACAGAAAGAAATGGAGTAGGCGCCTTTCATTGTATTGGATGTGGGACACCTTGTACCTGCTTTACAAGCAAGTCATGTCATAGCAGACTCTGATAGCTTAGGTTATAGTTTAGACTCAAGCATAGGATTTTTCGTCTAAATTTATGTAATACCAAATATGGATTTAGGTTTCTGGGTTTTATCATATCTTTCTCTCTAAAATCTAGTGCATGTAGCCAAACTTGCTGAATGTGTCAGTAGTAGTAGATAGCTATTTCTATATTTACAGCATCATTTCTTAAAGCAGCTAAGGAATGCAAGTGTTTTGCAAGAAGAATATTCTTGCTGTCAGAGAAATTTGGAGATTGTTAACAAAAAGGCTTTAAGGTGACCCCAGAAATGTAGTCTGTTTGGTTCCAAGTGAAGGTTGTTTCACAAAAATAATCTTTCTCAGAAACTTTAGACTACATTCCTCATTGTTATATTTTTGTGTCTGGGGATGCTATATGACTTTAGTTAACTTAAGATATGAATATAAACAGTAGAACCTTATAATTAAAAAATCTGATTATATGTATCAAGATATACTTACTGGAGCTTTAAAATTCATCGTTTAATTATCTACATTTCTGTATTAAATTTCTGTCCTTGTGTTTCTAAGCTACATTGTGAAGATCAATGAGAATACAATTGTATATAAACAAATATGTTCTGAATTCTTGCTCACCAAGGTCATTTTTTTTTTGTCTTTGAAGTACACTTGGCAATTGTGATGGTTAATCTTTATTGTCACCTTGGCTAGATTTAGAATCATCTAGAACAATGGTTCTCAACTTTCCTAATGCTGTGACCCTTTAGTACAATTCCTCATGTTGTGGTGACTCCCAACCACAAAATTATTTCATTGCTATTTCATAACTGTAATTTTGCTACTGTTATGAATCGTAATGTAGATATCTGATATGCGACTTCTCCACAGGTTGAGAACTGGTGATCTACACAGTATACTTCCTAGGGTGTGAGGCTGATTCTCCAGTGGTTTAACCGAGGTGGAAAGACTCACCTTAAATGTGGACAACACCTTCCCAGCACTCAGGAGGCAGAGGCAGGAGGATCTCTGTGAGTTTGAGGCTAGCCTGGTCTACAAAGTGAGTCCAGTACAGCCAGAGCTGTTACACAGAGAAACCCTGTCTCGAAAAACCAAAAAAAAAAAAAAAAAAATGTGGACAGCACCATCCCAAAAGCTGAGGGCCCAGCCTGAATAAGGAGGAGGAAAGGCAAAAGCCCAATGAATTCCATTCATTTCTTACTTCCTGCTCTGCCCAGATATTAGTAAATGCCCCAACACAAGGCCTTCCCTGCTGTGATGGACTATAATATCTCCGACTGTAAATAAAATAAATCCCTTTTAAGTTCTGTGTATCTCTGGCTGTCCTGGACTCACTTTGTAGACCAGTCTAACCTCAAACTTGCAGAGATCCACCTGCTTCTGCCTCCTGAGTGCTGGGATTCAAGGCATGTGCCACCACTGCCGAACATTCTCTGTTTTCACCCAAAACTTAATAACAGTCCAAGACTCATTCTATTTCTTCCTATGTTTTGATGATTTTACTAGATGACAAGAACTCCACTTTTTCTAAATGTGTGCAGTTATTATGACCTGAAAAATTTATTTGAAATCCAATTAGATGCTGTGATGAGAGATTTATCTTCCTTAAACTGTTATGTAGTTACCATACTTCATATTTTGTGTCTATAACTTTTGTACTGATGGTAGGCTCTTTGAAGGTAATACTTTATTCTTTCTAAACTAATTTTTGAGTTAGTAAAGAGAGTAATAGGTTTATTTATGGTATTTTCTTTCTTTCCTTTTTATGGCTCCAAGGATATATAAGAAAGACTGTGGATCTTTTTCATGTATAAGTATTTTGTCTGCATACAGTGCTCATGAAGGACAAAACAGGTCATCAGATCCCTTGAAATTGGAGGTATGAATGTTTGTTAGCTACCACGTCAGTGCTGGGAACTCAGCCCAGCTCTTCTGAAAGAATAATAAGTTCTCTTGATGTTGAGCCATCTCCACAGTTCCAAGACTGTGGATCTTAGATGCTTAGTAACTTGATTTGTAACTATGTGACAGAGGCAATGCCAGGGATTCAGCAGTCCTAGTTCCTTTTCCCATTCCTGAGTACAGAAGATGACTACTTTACCAGTCTTCCTCTGCACCTGGGCTGGAGCCAAGAGGTTTGGGCCTAGTGAATGTAAGCTACCACTGATCCTGGCCTAAGCTTAAAAGCATCCAGCTTAGCCCTTCTTCCCCAATTTTGACTTTGCAGAATTGTCTTAGTTACTTTTCTATTACTGCAATAAAACACCATGACCAAGGCAACTTATAATAAAAGAAAGTGTGTAATTGGGCTTACAGTATCACAGAGTCAGAGTCCATTATGATGGAATTAATGTGTGGTGTTCAGGAATGGTTGAGAGTTCACATTTTGATCCACAGACAGGAGGCAGAGATCACACTGGGAACAGCACGAGCCTTTTGAAACCTCAAAGCTTGCTCCCCATGACACATCTCATCCAACAAGGCCACACAGCCTAATCCTTCCTAAACAGTCCTACCAAGGAATCCAAATATTCAAACATATGAGCCTATAGGGGCCGTTTTTCATTCAAACCACCACAAGTGCCAAGGATGAAAGTAAAAAGATCCCCGGGTTACTGTGAGGACTAACATTATATGTTAAGTTTAAATCACTGCCCTTAAGATCTATGAAACAAAAATGTCTCTAGCCTGAAAATCCCATTTGGCCATGGACAGATAACTTCCTGGAATGCAGGGGGTTGTTCATGTAAGATAGCAAGGTTGGTTGTCCTAACTGCACAGGAAGTACTTGATCGCATGTAGGTAGGAAGTACATAGATAGGAAGTTTGTTAGGATGTATGCTTGCCCCTGATTGGGCAAAGGTAGGAAAAGCCTTTTTGAGCTTTACCTTTATAAGCCTCTGGTGAATGTAATTTGGTGTCATACTCTGGGAATTCTGAGTGTGGACCTGGCCAGTGCCCATCATCCTGGCCAATATTTAATAATAAAACTTACTTCAAATTTGGCTCAAATTGAAAAATTGTGGTAGTGGTCTTAATTCTTTCTTGATTGAGATCACTATCACCATAGGAAGACCTGGGATCTGACCTCAGATGTGGAAAATGGGAATTTCAGAATTATTTGTCCTTGAAACAAATGTTACCTTTATCCTCATACATTAGAGGAAAAAGAATATTCACAAATGAAATTGGAAATAATTTAAGACATGGTGCCACACACTGATGAGCTGAACTCATAGGGAAGATGAAAATGTGTTGAAGCCAGGCTGGACTTCCATGCTGGGAGAAAGGGACAATGAATAATATTTGAATTGGCAAAAAGTGATGAGGACACTAGCTCTTTATATCCAGCAAGGGAGGAGTGATGAAGAAATGCAAATGAAAGGGAAAGAAGACTGATGTGATCTTGGAAAGTTTCTATCCACATCTCATGGCTAAAAAAAATGAGATGCCAGGACTAGACCCAGAATGTCTCTAATTTCAAAGTCATGACTCTACCTAAAGACCAAGGCTCATTTCATACTTGAAAGAAGTCCTCAACTCCACCAGAAGGCAGTGTCATTATGAACAGGGCCCTGTTTTCTACTGTAAGACCAAGGAGGCAAAGATGTTTTCTTCTGAAATATATAGTTCATAAAGATGAAATATTAACAGTAAAATTGAGAGAGAAAAAATTGAAAGGCTGGCATGATGGCACAGCCTGTTAAACCCACACAGAGGATTTCAAGTTCAAACCCAATCTGGGGGTTCTGTCTCAACAAATAAAAGAAAAAGCCCAAAGAAGAGAAAAACAGTTTGCCAGTGCCCTAACCTTTAGCATCTCAGAATATGAATGTATTTGAAGATAGGACTTTTAACAAGCTAATTAAATGAGGACATTAGGTCTTAAGCCATTGTGCTTAGGCTCCCTAATAGAAATGGAAGTTGGGTGCTTGGTGAGGTAGCGCATACATGTAAAACTAACAACTTCAAGTGGCTGGTGCAGGAGACTTTGAGTCTGAGGTCTGCCTGGGCTGTACAGCCATACCTTGAATCTTTAAAAAGTCCCTGAATTGGACTCAGACACACAAGAAGGAGAATGATATGAAGTCATATAAAGAAAAGAGCCAGGACGAGACCACAGAGACAATACTTGTTACCATCTTGATCTTGAACTTCTAAAACTGTGAATGTAAAAAAAAAAAAAAAAAAAAAAAACCCAACCAACAAACAAAAAAAGGTGACTGCATTAACTTCAAGAGTGTACTGCTGCTAAGGGCTGGAGAGATTATGAAGTGGCTAAAAAGAGCACAGAAGATCCAACTTTGGTTCCCTTCACCCACGGCAGGCAGCTCACAACCACCTGTAAGTGCAGCTTCAGTGTATCTGAGGACAGTTACATGTACATACCTCTTCCCACATACACATAATTAAGATACCTTTGAAAATCTTAGGAGGGAAAAAGTATATTTCAGCTGTGCATGGTGATGTATACCCACAATCCCAGCACTTAAGAGGTGGAGGGAGGAGGATCAGAAGTTCAAGGTCACTCTTGGCTACAAAGAGATTTTGTGGCCAGCCTGGGCTAGATGAGACTGACAAACAAAACAAAGACGTGTATACTGTGGACATATAAACTGGGCAAAACTGATAAGGATCAAGAGAGAAAGAAAGCATTCAATGATATAGAAACCAATAACAGGAAAACAAACAAACCCTAGGATAATTACAATGTTAATGTGAATTAAAATTAATTTTTAAATGTTCATGAACCTTTAGGGGTCTATTTTCCACCCAGTCTCCCCACCCTATCTCCAGAGAGCTCACTGACCTACACTTCAAGATTTGGCTTTGCCTTAGCTTCACTGACTGTGATGGAGGTTTGGATTTCTTTGGAAACACAGTTGTGTTGAATGAATACTGCTGAAAAACAGACACATAAAGAAGGCATATGAAATCAGTCTGATGTCTTCTACCTGTGGGGAACACCCGAGAGATCTCGTGATCTTGGAACAGGTGAACCTCGTGAGGAGGGCATAAGGTTGGTCAGTGAGAAAACATCCTGGTGCATAATTAGAGAAGGCCTGGAAAACTCAAGAGGGCTTTTTGCTTGGCATTGTTTCTCAATGCTGCTCATCACTGCTTGCTGCTGCCAAAACTTGTGGCAGAGGTTGGGCAGAATGCAGGTCGGGCATAGCTGAGGTGAAAAGCCTCGCTTGGAGTCATAAAAACGGCCAGCACTGAGGCTGGTCTCAGAGTGCACACCTGCCCAGAGACAGAGATGCCCAGTGAGGGGACAGTAACTGCCTGCACTGGGGCTGAGAGGACAGAGAGTCCAAGACCCCAGGCAGGGGTGCACCAACAGCCTGCGCCTAGGCCAAAGGACAGTGAAGAGACCATTTCCTCAAGTGTGTTCTACAACAGCCAGCTCTGAGGCTGCACCTGGCAACAACCATCTTTACTGGATGACCATTGGCCTAGTAAGGGCAGCAATTAAAAAAACAGTTCTACTAAAGATAAAAGCTACCACAGTACACATCAGAACAACATGAATGCTCCTGGTTTTAGGGGGGATTTTGTCAGTTGTTGACATATCTTTAAACTATTAATATCTAAACATCTCCCAACCAACCAACCCTAGCAGTTTAGAAAGGATACCAAGCCTCAGGCATAGGCCCTTGGGGGCAACTGGTCAGCAGTTCATACAAATCAGCCAGTACCAAAGGGAACGCAGGAACAGTTGCAATCTGTCTGCAGGAACATCACAATCAGCAGAAGCTTCAATGAGGCCTCTGTCTCTTAAGTCTGTCCAGTTTTTCTAAACTTCCTCTTAGTTGCCCCCAAGGGCCTACACCTGAGGCTTGGTATCCTTTCTAAACTGCTAGAGTTGGTTGGTTGGGAGATGTTTAGATATTAATAGTTTAAAGATATATCAACAACTGACAAAATCCCCCCTAAAACCAGGAACATTCATGTTGTTCTGATGTGTACTGTGGTAGCTTTTATCTTTAGTAGAACTGTTTTTTTTAATTGCTGCCCTTACTAGGCCAATGGTCATCCAGTAAAGATGGTTGTTGCCAAGCTTGAAGATCCAAGTTTGAATCTAGGGACACATATGGTAAGGTAACTTGTCCTTTGACCTCCACACACTGATTATGGCATGCACCCTACCTCAAATAAATAAATAAACCAGTGTAAAAGAAGAGTTGCCTTTGACAGAGAGACCTGCCAGCCAGTAGTAGGAGCAACTATTATGAAGTCTCGGCTCCTGCTGCTGAGGACCAGGTTTCACTCAGTGGTCATGCAGCAGCAAGAGTCTGTGTTAATGTCCCTGGCTCATATTACCATCAAAAGCCATACTGACTGTTCTGGGCTGCCACCTGGGACCATGCTGATGTCCAAGGGCTGGGCAGATGTGGCTCCACCCCTCACTGGCTGCAGCACTAAAGAGAGCGGGTCCTGCACCATTCCTGGGTAGCACACTGGCTGTGGTGGCTGGAGGGGCAGGGAGTGGGTGAGCTGGCTTGCCACTCATCTGTTGTGTGGTGGCCTGGGGGAGGGAGAGATTCCATCCCCCCAACCTCACCCCTTGCTGCCTGTGCAGGCAGGAGAGCTGGCCTTGAGTGTGGGAGAGCTGGCTTTGCCCCTTGCTGGCTGCGGCATTGGGTGAGCTAGCCAGAGCAGTGCTGGAGAGCTCACCCTGGAGTTGTGGATATGGAAGGGCATTCAGGTTGGCCAACTTAGCTACCACCCAGGCCCAGATCCAGGGCTTTGAGTTAGCCTATCCCAATATTTACCTCATTTATGAATTGCTGGAATGCATGAAGGGGCCAGTCCTGCAGATCCAAAGATTCAGGATCTCCATGACCCAGGGCAACAACAGGATATCTGGGAGGGTGGCAGAAGCTAGAGGCTTCGAAACAATGACTTATTGCAATGAACATTTGAAATTTATTTTTTCTGAGACAGGGTTTCTCTGTGTATCCTTGGCTGTTCTGGACTCACTTTGTAGACCAGGCTGGCCTTGAATTCACAGAGATCCACCTACCTCTGTTTCCTGAGTGCTGGGATTAAAAGTGTGTGCCACTACTCTGGGCTCAGATTTATTTTTAGTGAATAAATGATTAATTGAATTATTGATGAATAAATGAGATTTATTTTTGTTTTATGCATGTTTTGTCCACATATGTGTATGTGCATTACATACATGCTTTGTGCCTGAGAAAGTAAAAAGAATACACTGGATCACTGAAACTAGAGTTATGGATGGTTGTGAACCACCATGTGGGTGTTGGGAACTGAACCTAGGTCCTCTGCAAGAGCAGTTAAGTGCTCTTAACCTCTGAGTCATGGCTCCAGTACCCAAATGTCCAATTTTTCTACCTCTTCTATGTAACTATTTTACTATCTAAGTAAATAGGGTGAGTATGTTCCTAAATTTTGTAACTGGTTTGTCAGGACAAGTCTTTACAATAAACAAGAACTCAGCCAAAAATAGCTTAAGATCAAAGTGCTTTGTGTGTGTGTGTGTGTGTGTGTGTGTGTGTGTGTGTGTGTGTGTGGTGGGAGGGGTGGAGCCTCATATAACCAACAGAAAACTTGTTTTAGTTACTTTTCTATTGTTGTGATAAAACACCATGACCAAGGCAGCTTAATAAAAGGGTTTATTTGGGCTTACAGTTCCAGAGGGATAAGAGTCCATTGTCATCAAGGTTGGGAAGCATGGCAGCAGGCAGGCATGACAGCTAGCCCAGAAAGCTAAGAGCACCCATCTTAAACTGCAAGCAAGAAGCAGAGAGACCAAACTGGGAATGATGCCTGGCTTTTGAAACTCTAAGACTACTTCCAGCAACACACTTACTCCAACATGGCCATACCTTCTAAGCCTCTCCAAAAATGGCCACCAACTGGGGATCAAGTATTTAAAGGCCTGAGACTATGGAGGACATCTCATAGAAAACACACTCATCAACCAAATTACAAATGGAGAGGTTTTTAGTTGGGTCTCAACTGGAACCAGATTTAGGCCTGTTACTCCTATTGCAGACTAGCAGAATGTATTTTTTCTTTTTTTTTTGACTCAGGCTAGCCTCCTGTCTTTTCAGTGTAGGATTACTGGTATATGCCTCCTTGCCAGACCAAGAAGTTTCAATACTTACCATTTTATACAGCTTTGACTTTGTTTACATTTCAAAGTTCAAAACCATCTGTGATCCACTCTGGGGGGCTCAGTATAGCAAACTGCCTGCTCCTACCCAGTTGCCTATGAATTTGTGTTCCTATAAGAACACAGCATATTCAAGGGGAACCAAACTCTTCAGAAGGGTATATTTCCACTTAAAATGGAAATTTTCATCATAGACATAATCTGGAATATATATGTATATATTTACTATCCTTAAATTAAACATGGGCTAACTACCTAAGTTCCATGTTAGCACTTAAACGAGGTCAATGAACCACTGAGGAAGGGGCAACATTTACTACCTGACAGGTAGCAGAGAAACACTTTACAGAGGCCTCTTAAGGTGAGCCTTTGGGATTTAGTGTGATTTGTCAAGCCAAGGGGGACTCAGGGAAGAGAGACTTCCAAGCTTGAACAAATGGGCATAAATAAATACCTCCTCTTTCAGACCTCTTCTTTCATATGCTGGGGGGGGGGGGGTTGAGGAAGAGAGACAGATACATTTGAAGCCATCAGAAAAGAAGCCAGGGATAAAAATATCATGTTGGTTTGAGAACAGAGGATTAAATGATCCTTGCTTGAAGTGAAGTACAAGCTGTATGAATAAGAAAGACATTTAATCCTTTGACAACCTGTCTTTATCTGCTATGTGTTACAAAAAATTACAGCAAGACCGCAGGATGGGTGGAGTTGTTACACTGTTCTTGATTCAGGCAAAGAATCTTTGCCTCAAGGCCAGGCTATTATTGCCCACATAGAAAAGTGTTCCCACAAAGCAGCCAGCCCCCTTTCAGCTTTTACTTTCTTGCCTGCTGCATGCACTGAATGTAATAAACTCTTTCTGCCTGGAGAATTCTTTCACACTGGGGTCACCAGCTTGATACGGACAGCCAGCACAGAAGGCTCAAATGGTGACTGAATAAGACAATTCTTTAGTTCCTTGCCTTAGCACATCATAGGCACTCAATAAATGCTAGGACGTGATGTTAGCAAATGTTGATAGTCTGAGTACAGCGGCAAGGTTGTTTAACATCAAATTCTGGCTAGATTCTGCAACTATTTAAAGTGACTGGCGGAGAGATGGCTCAGCAGTAAAGCGTTCACTCTGCTTTTCCAAAGGTGCAGAATTCGACTCTTGATACCCACAGCAGGCGGAGTACAGCTGTCTATAACTCCAGCTCCGGAGGATCTGACGCCTCTGGCCTCCACAGGTACCAGCACTCGTGCACATACGCACATGTAGACAGACACGTTACCCATACTTAAAAATAAATCTTAAACATTTTAAAAAGTTGCTTATGCAAAGCATTTTTTTGTTGTAAAATACTTCATGATGTTTTTTCATAGTTCAGGTTTAGTAGTATAAAAATGAGAGAAACCAGGAAATGGAAACTAGAATGTAGACGTTTCTGTTCAGCCCAAGACAGATTAGTGAGAAAGGAAGCAAGATAGGCCACGCCTTTCCAAAGTCGTGACCGCACAGGCAAGGACCTGCTGTGCCCCGCGCTTTGAGGACCACCGTGGGCGAAGACGTCAGCCGGGATCCTGCTTTCGAAGGCTCTATCGGAGAGCGCCGTGCGCAAGGTCTCACCACCTAAACCCACAGGCGGCCCAGCCCGGTCATTTGTGTAGTAGAGTAGACCCCTCACTTAGCTGAACTCCTTTCCCGGCTTTCCCCGCGGTGGGGCATGACGCCACTTCCGGTCGCTGACCGCACGTGGGAGGAAGTGCCGGTGCCCGCAGCTGCTGCTTTAGCCAGTCTCGTTGGTTACACTCTCTCGCTGGCCCGGCCGCTGCCTCGAGTCGCCCGCTGGTCATGGGAGTCCCGGCGTTCTTCCGCTGGCTCAGCCGCAAGTATCCGTCCATCATTGTCAACTGTGTGGAGGAGAAGGTGAGGAGGCGGCCAGTACGCCGGAGCGGGGATCTGGCGCCGCACGTCTAGGCCTCGGCCCAGGAGCCCGGCGCCCGCCATAGGCGGTCTCGCGCCGCTTCGCGGGTTCGCGGTTCCGGGAGTGGTCTGGGCGGGGCAAGGACGAGTGGGGGTCTGGGAGGGTCTAGGCAGCTTCTACCCTACCTGCCAAGCAGGGCACCCCAGACTCCGCCCACGGCTTTGTTTCTTCGGCTCTGAAGGGCGCTCTGGCTCCGCAACCCTTAAGGCGGGCTGCGGGGTTGGCACGGTAGGGACCGCTTTCTGGTCCACACGTGAGTTGAACCTGGCGTTCCCAGTGGCCGCCTGTATGCCTTCCACCCGAGTCTGGCTATTTGTTGCAGTTAACCGTACGCGGAGAGCGGCTAGGACTAGCATGGGGGAACGATCTGTCTCCCGGACGGGCTCCCCTGTAGGACTGCAGGGCAGCTCGCTCTTTCAGTTCCCGGATTCTCAAGTGGTGTTAATTTGCTAGTTAACAGGTAGACTTTTAGCCGTTTCGATTCATGAGTTTTACTTTTATCGTTCCCGTAATTCTGTCCGAGTTCGACTTTGTACTCTCAATTAGAATTGCTGGGTTGGAAAAGTTCTGGGCACATGTGTCCCCTCCCACTTTTGGCTTTAGAACCGCGTACCCGTCTGTTTCCGAGAACCTATTTCTCCTTCTTAGATTATTTACTGTCTTTCTTCTTGTCTTAGAAGAAACCAAAAGCTTTGTTTTGGTGACATTCCTAGTATTTTTTTTGTGTTCTTAAAAGGCAAATTGCTAAGCCGAATCATTGTTTCCTTTGTAAAACTTTGCGTTCCCCTGGGCCAAAGGGAGAGCCACAGTTCCTTGTTCCGTCCTTTCCGCTACGGGTTTTCTCTCCGAAGACAGGCATGTTGATATTGTTTTAGTTGTGTCTCTAAATATGCTTAAATTTGATTTATCGGTTTTAGGTCTATCTAATTCTAGGTAGAAGAGGAATTAGACATTTATTCACCACCCTGTCTTCCTAATGCTGATCCATATATCTGACGCTGGTAAATCTTGTAACTTAATGGAGAACTTCTTTAAATGTTTATTGTGCCAAGGCATGGAACATGCCTTTAATTCCAGCATTTGAGAGGCAGAAGCAGGCTGATATCTTGAGTTTGGAGGTCACCCTGATCTCCATATTGAGTTCAAAAAAAACCTAAGGCTTACCTAATGAGACCCTCTTGCAAAACAAATTCTATCGCCTTTACAAAGTTTCCTTTTCTAGTTTATAAGATTGATGTTAGTTCCCCCCCCCCAAGCTGTCTTAACTCTTTCATCCCCTGTACTTTTTAGTTCTCATTCAATCAAGATTGCCAAAGCTTTGACCATACAAGCTGGGAGAGAAGTGGTGTTGCTAACTGTTAGGTACATGATTGTAGTTTGGGCTGCTTCTCTGTTACTAGAGCTAGCCTATCCCATCCCTCTACTTTTCACCCCTAGGTTGGGTACATGTTATACCTTCCCCCATCCGAATTATTTTATCAGGATTTCTGCCAAGTCCCTTTTTTTTTTTTTCTTCATTGCGCTTCGTTTAAGTATTATATTTTCCTTTGGAGTCAGGATCCCACTACTTAGCTTCAAACTCCAGACTCTCACACTTGGCCCTCCTGAGTGCTGGGATTACCTTGTACATTGCCACTCTCAGCTTGGAGTTGTCTTGATGTCTGTTTGCTTCACAGCAGTTATTCAGTATGCTTCCTGGAAAGGTGCTTTCCATGAGTTACTGTTTCCTGAATAACCCATCTTTCTTGGCTTAAAGCTGTCCTCCATTTTAATTTTTGAATTGAGTTCTTAGGGAATGCCACTGTGTGATCTGAGTTTTCTGTCATTGTAGCTCCCAAAATACCTTTATTTTCTCCATGAATGATTCTAAGTTGGAAAACTACTTCCCATGTTGATGAAAAGCTAAATATTAATTTTCTTTTAGACAAGGTCTCACTGTGTAGTTTTGGTTGGCCTGGAACTCAAAGAATCTGCCTGCCTCTGCCTTCCAAGTGCCAGGATTAAAGGTACTGGCCTCTAGGCCTGGCAGGTTTTGTGATATTTGTTTATTTAGCTAAATTTTTGGCAGCATTTACCATGCATCAGAAACTTTTTTAAAATAAAATTTTAATATAATTTTATAACAGCATAGCAGCATGAAATCATTTATAGTAAATGTCATAACATTAGAGGATAGCTTTTTTATATTGAAAAAATTATTTTGTGAATTTCACATCATGTACCCAGTTCCCTCCCGTCTCCCACCTCCCCTTAGACCCACCCTCCACCCTTGCAATCTGTCTCAGGATAAAAAAATAACAGCTCATTGTGGAAGCTGCAGTGTATCTCAGTATGTCCCACAATATTCCCCTTTGCCCACACATTCTGCTTGCAAATGTTCATTATAATGACTCCATGGTCTGGTATGAGGCCCCTGGTTTCCACTATTCTGTCAGTACTGGAACCTCACTGAAACTCATCAGATATGCCGTAACTGTCCTGTGTCTTGGAGAGCCTGAAGTCCTGGGTTGTGGAACTGACCTCTTGCACTCCAGCAGTTCATCTATGGGGTAGATGTTGGGGTGGGCCAACTCAAAGCCCTGGTTCTGGACCTGCAATCACCACTTGCATAGCTAGTTCTACTATGGAAAGGTGCAGGGCCTGCTCTCCTGAGTGCTGCAGCATGTGAGGGGCAGGGACAGCTCTCTTGCTCTTGTGACCACATCTGGGCCAGATCTGTCAGCCAATGGTGGTGAGAGCAAAAGGGAGGGGAGGGCATCTTTCCTTAGCCAATACCACCACATAGCAGACAGAAGGCAGGGCTGACTCTCCCATACTCACTCCCTCAGGGCTGGCTCACCCACAACCCCCACATCCAGGGCCAGGCAGAGTTCTTCTAGTTTCTGGTTTGTTTCCTATCCTGGGAGCCCATCTGGTTCTTGCCTGGTACTGGTCTTGTAGTCATCTCAGGTTACCTCATGGTGCCAAAGTGGTGTTGGTATTCAGCTTACTTTTTTTTCCCCCCCAGGAATGTTAGGCTACTGTTCATTCAGATGTTCATAGGTCAGAACATTGATTGTAGATATAGCCTCTCTCCTTTCTGCCACCTACTGATGCACATGCGACATAGTGGTTACATCTGCAATTCCTCTAGGGGCAGGCAAACACTGTTTTGAGCACTTAAGTTGTCTTACTCCTTTCCTGGTATTCCCTTTCTTCCCAACTAGCTACCCTTTTACATTGACTTTTTCTGTCTGTATGTGAACTGGTCATACAGTGTTTAATTAGTGTTGTTTAGAAGAGTGTGGGTGGGAGTTCTTTCTTTCTGTTCCTTTGTTTTGTTTTTCCTGACAGGAATAGTTCTGACTGTCCTGGAACTTGCTCTGTAGACAAGTATAGCCTCAAACTCAAGAGTTCCACCTGCCTCTGCTTCCTGAGTGCTAGGATTAAAGGTTTGCACTGCCACTACCACATGGCAAAAGTTTTTGAGTATGTATATATATTTGCAGACACAGGAGTACCTGCTTCCAGGACAGGAGCGGAGGGACAATGACATGTATGCCTTGGCATTTGTATGGAGGTTAGAGGATAACTTTCTGAAGTCAGTTCTTTCCAAGCAAGGACCTTTACCCAGTTACATTCTTCATAGCTCATTGACTTTCATGTAGTTTTTGAAATTGGTTGATATTGTTGCAAGCATTAACCATCTCTTTTTTTTTTTTTGAAACGTAATTTCTGTGTATAGCCCAGGCTTTCCAGGAACTCATGATCCTTCCTACTAGGTGCTGGGTTTAGAGGCATGTACTACTGTGCCCAGCTTCATTAAAGCGTGTGAATATATTTATTTGTTGTATTATATATAGTGAATTTCAATATCATTTTCTCATGTGTGTGTGTTATGCACTTTGCTTTTTACTCCTTCCCATTCTTTCAATAGAAGTCTAAAATCCTCATGAGAGAATGCATGCATTATTGTCTTAGTCTGGTTGTTTAGCATAATGATTTCTAGTTCCATCCAGTTTCCTAAAAATGGCATAATTTTAATCATCTTTATGGCTTAATAGTACTCCAGTGTGTGTATGTACACATCTTAATTCATGTTCATGGAATTCTTAGGCTATTTTTATAAACTGGACACTGGCTATTACTAATGTAATGTCTCAGTAAATATGGATGTAGAAATAGTTCTGTTTGTATTCTGACTTGGATTCCTTCTAGTAAATATTCAGGAATAGTACTATAGCTATATCATATCATATGGTAATTCTACCTTTTTCTTTCCTTCTCTTTCTTTTTGCTTTTGAGGACTTCAGTACTCATTTCCATAATGGGTGCAGTCATTTCATGACCTGATTTCTTTATGATAGTCATTCTCACTGGGGTGAAATCTCATTGTAGTTTTGATTTTCATTTCTTTATGACCCAGGATATTTTTTTGTATTATTGTCCTTTTTCTTTTTTCTTTTGGTTTTTTGAGACAGGGTTTCTCAGTGTAACAGCCCTGGCTGTCCTGGAACTCACTCCGTAGACCAGGCTGTGAACTCACAGAGATCCATCTACCTGCCTCTGCCTCCCTAGTGCTGATTAAAGGCATGCGGCACCATGCCCAGCCACTTTATCTTTTAAAAGGTGTGTTTAGGGTCCCTATTTATTAATTAGATTGTGTGTATGTAAAATATTCAGTACCCTGTCAGAAGAATAACTGGCGGGGATGTTTTTCATTCTGTATGCTTTCTCATTACCAGTTGCTTGTTGTTTTTTTTTTTTTTTCATGCAGAAACTTAATTTTATGGTACTTCATTTGTTAATTTTTTTTCTTTAAAATTTATTTTTATTCATGTGTGTGTGCATGAGTGCCCTCTGAGGCCACAAGAGGGAGTTGGATTTCCTCTTAGAGCTGGAGTTAGAAGCAGTTGTGAGCCATCTCATGTTAGTTCTAGGGACAAAACTTGGGTCCTCTACAAGAGCCAGGAGTACTCTCAACCTCTCATTTGTCTGTTTTTTAATGAATTTCCTGAACAATTAGAGTCCTTGCTTGTGCTTTTAGCTTAACATGTTTTCTTTATATTTTCTTGATAGTTGCAGAGTTTCAGGTCTAATATTTAAAATCTTTGACGTGTTTTGAATTTATTTTGTAATGAACAAGAGATAGAGATCTAATTTATTTTCTGCATGCAAATACTCAGTTTCTGCGGCATTGTTTGGTGAGGAAACTTTTTCTCGGGCATGTTTTTGGCACTTTTGCCAAACGCATTTGCTGTTATTTCTGGATCCTCTTTTATTTCTTCTTTGTGTGTGTGTGTGAGATCCATAACTATGCTGTTTTTGTTACTGTGGCTCTCGTATAATTTGAGATTGAGTGTAGTTACACTTCTAGTGTTCCTTTGCTCAGAATTGCTTTGTTTTTTTGTGCTTCCATGTGCTTTTTTTTCCCCCTGTGGAGAATGTCATTGGAACTTTGATGTGGATTATATTGAATCTGTAGATTACTTTTGGGCCAATCCAAAGCATGGGAAGTGTTCGTCCTATGGTACCTTCATCAGTTTCTTGAGTGTTTTATCTTTTATTTTGAGATTATGTGCGTGGTGCATGCACATGGGTGTGTGGTTGCTTGTGTATGAAGAGGCCAGTGGAGGACATTAGGTATTTTCCTCTTTTATTTGTATCTTATTCTTTTTTTTCCTTTATTTTTTATTTCTTCAAGTTACATCTCAATCGCAGTCCCTTCCCTATTCCCCCTCCAGTCCCACCCTCCCACCCTCAACCCCCCATCCTCTTCCCTTTTTTTTTTCTTTTAAGTTTAAGGTATATCTTATTTCCCCCTACAGTTTCCCCTTTCAGTCCAACAAATGGCTCTTTCTCTTATAATAATAAATACAATACAGTACAACAGAGGTAATTAGGCCACAGTTATGAGGGTTATATGGCTTAACGTACATTCCCAATGACCAGTCCATATGTATTTGGTACCTGACTTTAACATTCTACTATCTAAACATCTCCATGTGTTTAAAGTTCTATATCTGACTCAACATTCATACTAACTTGCAACACAATTTTAAAAGTATCTTCTTAGATCTATAACACCCTCTTGACTCCTAAACAACTCAAAATTTAATTATGAGACTCTAGCTATCTGTTCTTCAACCACCTCAGAGACCTGAGAGGGATAAATATATCTGATTTTATAGGAAGTACAGGGCCTGCAGCTTCCCAAACTAAGAAATGACATACCAGTGGCTGCCTGGACAGTTCCCATTTTCTCTCCATACATTACAGCATCGATCTTCAGTCATTTGGCCCCATTTCTCTGACAGACATTGATTGTAGAGCAGGGGTTATGAAGGACTTACCTACCCTGTCTTGGCAGAGCTAGGCTGTCCTGACTTACCTGCTTCCAGGTTTTGTCCTTTTTGGACAACATTCTGTCTAGTTGGAGCAAGGGGCTTTTCCTACCAAGAGATAGGCTTGCGACTAATTCAATCATCTCCCACTGGAGATTCTTCGATGCTCATCTTCTACTTGGAGGAGAATAGGGGGTGCTGTCAGGAGTTGATATGTCTTGATATAAAAAAATCTAAAGTTATGAAAACATCTTTGAATGCCATATTCTGCAGATCTCTTGAGGTTTTTGAAGAGGCCTTATCTATCTCTTATATTAGGGTAAGCAGATGTTGCTTGTCTCTTAGCAGGTTTATTTCTGATTAGCTTAGAAAGTAACTATAATAGGTTGTCATAGTACCTAACAGAATGACCGGCTTGCATAACCATTAGTTTGCATTTCTTAATTATCCTAAACAGTTTATGACAATTAGTAGTAAAAGGCCGAAACATTATTCTTTTAAGACGGGGGTTCTCACTGAACTAGAAGCTCACTTTTTAGGTGAGGCTGACTGACTGGCAAACTTCCAAGATTCCCTGTCTCAGTCTGTCAACCCTAGGGTTACAGCCTTGCGCAACCATGACCTGCTTTTTATACACAGATCCTGAGATTCAAACTTAGATGCTCAGTGCTCACAGAGCAAGCATACTTACCTATTGAGGCATCTCCCCAGTGTCCAAGTTTCATTCTAGAGTTCTTTTACCTCCTTGATCACGTTTATCGTAGAATGGTTTATGGTGAGGGTGTGGGTGGTTGGTTGATTGACTTTGTTTTGAAGCTGTTGTAAATGGGACTTTTTAAATTGAGACAGAGTCTCCTTCTGTAGACCAGGCTGACCTCTAACTCACAAGAGATCTACTTACCTTCCTAGTGCTGGGATGTGTTTGCTGTTTGTTTTGTCTTTTTAAGTTAGAAGTCACTGAGGGAATCCAGTTAGTGCTGCTCACATGTATGTGGGTGTTGGGCTACCCACTGGAGCACTAACTACATACTGGGGGCTACTCCCCCAAAGAAAATTGACTCTCCCTTCCCTAGCTAGGGGCAAGGCTTTGTGAGCCTCCCCCAAAGAAAATTGACTCTCCCTTCCCTAGCTAGGGGCAAGGCTTTGTGAGTCTCCCTCATTCATGCTGAGTGAGGTAACCCAGACCCAGAAATATACACTTGGTATGTACTCATTCATAAGTAGATACTTGCCATATAGTACAGGATAACCATACTATGATCCACAGACCCAAAGAAGCTAAGCAACTAAGAGGGCCCAAGGAAGGATACTTGAATTGCACTCAGAATGGGAACTAGAATAGATAATGGAAGTGGATGAAGAGAGGGAACTGGGTAGGAGAGGGAGAGAAGAGGGAAAGGGGGAGTCAGCCCTGCCTTCTGTCTGCTATGTGGTGGTATTGGCTAAGGAGAGATGCCCTCCCCTCCCTTTTGCCCTCACTACCATTGGCTGACAGATCTGGCCCAGATGGGGTCACAAGAGCAAGAGAGCTGTCTCTGCCCCACACATGCTGCAGCACTCAGGAGAGCAGGCCCTGCACCTTTCCATAGTAGTACTGGCCATGCAAGTGGGGGTTACCTCACTCAGGATGATCTTTTCTAGTTCCATCCATTTGCCTGCAACATTCATGATTTCCTTGTTTAATAGCTGAGTAGTATTCCATTGTGTATATATAACATATTTTCTTTATTCTTTTGCTTGAAGGACATCTAGGTTGTTTCCAGTTTTTGGCTATTATGAACCTTCTGGTATGAATATAGTTGAGGAAATGTCCTGGTGGGGCATCTTTGGGGTATATGCCCAGAAGTGGTATAGCTGGGTCTTGAGGAAGGACTAGTCCCAATTTTCTGAGAAACCACTAGGTTGATTTCCATTGTGGTTGCACAATCCTGCACTCCCACCAGCAATGGAGGAGTGTTCCTCTCTCTCCACATCCTCACCAGCATGTGCTGTCCCTTGAGTTTTTGATCTTAGCCATTCTGACGGGTGTGAGATGCAATCTCAGAGTCATCTTGAGTTGTATTTCCCTGATGACTAAGGATGTCGAACATTTCTTTAAGTGCTTCTCAGCTATTTGAGATTCCTTTGTTGAGAATTCTCTGTTTAGCTCTGTACCTTATTTTTTTAATTGGATTATTTGGTTTGTTGATGTTTACTGTTTTGAGTTCTTTATATATTTTGGATATTAGCCCTCTATCATATGTAGGGTTGGTGAAGATCTTTTTAAAAGTTCCCCTGTATACTAGATGTGCAGGGATAAAGATATACCAGAAATTGAAGCAGTGTCCAACCAATGACCTGCCCAACGTGAGACCTACACCAAAGTCGAGAGCCAACCCCTATCACTACTAACGATACTCTGTCATGCTTATAGACAGGAACATAGTATCCTGAGAACCTCCATGTCGCAGAGGATCCAAACAGAGGCTGAGATTCAGTACTAAACATTAGGAGGAGCACGGGGTATCTGGTGGAAGAAAGGGGGAAGCATAGAAAGACCTGGAGGGAACAGCAACTCCAAAGAAGACCAACAAAGACAGCTAACTTAGTCCTACGGGGGCTCACAGAAACTGAACCACCAATCAAAGAACATGCATGAACTGTACCTAGGTCCCCTATACATAGGTAACAGCTTGGTCATCATGTGGGAACCCTATCTCTGAAATGGACTCTGATGCCTGCTTTTTGACCACTTCCCCTTAATGGGGCTGCAGTGCATGGGCTCAGTGAAAGAGGATGTGCTCAGTCCTGGTGCAACATGATGTACTGGGATGGGATGGGGGGGGTGCCCCTTTTCTGAGCAGAATGGGAGGGAGGAAAGGGAAAGGGACAGGCGAGTGGGACCCAGTGGAGGCAGGGGAAGGGGCTATAGTCAGGATGTAAAATGAATAATAAGCTTAATGAACATAAAGTATTTGTGGGGACAGCCCAGTAGTTTGCTGCTCTTGTAGAGGACCCATGTTCAGTTCTCATCACCTACCTTGGGCAGCCCAAAAGTGTCCATAATTCTAATTCCGTGGGATCCAGTGCCTTCTTTTGGTCTTGAAGGGTACCAGCATGCACATATAAATAAGCAGGCACACATACGTACCTATAGACAGGCATACATACATACATAGTGTAGCTATTGCAGCTTTCTTATGTTGGTTGTTTGCCTGATTCTTTTTTCCTATATATCTGCCCCCATTAGTTGCCAGATAACACCCTTCTGATGACAATTGGGTAGGCACTGATCTATGAGTATAGCAGAATATCATTAGGAATCATCTCATTGACTTTTTTTTTTTTTTTTTTTGACCAATCAATGTTTGGTTCTATCCTGAATCTCTGGGCTGTCCTGCCTGTGGTTCCTGGTCATCCAGGCAGTGTCAGGCATGGGTTTCCTCTCACAGAAAGGTCCTCAAGTTGAACCAGTCATGGGTTGGCCACTGCATAAGTTCTGTGCCACTGCCACCATTAGCATATGTGCCAGCACATCTTGCAGTCAGGACAGTGTGTAGGTCGAAGGTTTTGTGGTTAGATTCATGTCCCAGTCCCACTGCTGCGAGCCTTGCCTGGTCACAGAAGATGGCTGGTGCAGGCTTCGATTCCCCTATTACTACTAGACTTCTCTAGGGTCACTCTTGTAGGTTCCAGGGAGCTTCCATTGCACCAGGTTTCTACATTGCCCCCTAAATGTCTCTCCGCCTCCCCCCAATTCCAGTCATCTCTCCCAGGATTCTCTCCCTTCATCCCTCCACATTGTGTAAATGTACCACATTTCATCTAGGTTGTTTACAGTTTCTGGCTATTATGAATAAAGCTGCAATGAATATGGTTGAATAAGTAAGTGTCCTTGTGGTAGGATGGAACCTCCTTATAGCTGAGTCTTGAGGTAGAATTATTCCCATTTTTCTGAGAAACTGCCATATTTTCCAGTGTGACTGTATAAGTTTGCATTCCCACCAGCAATAGGGGAGTGTTCCCCTTTCTCTGCATCCTTGCTGGCATGAGCTGTCTGTCACTTGTGTTTTTGATCTTAGCCATTCTGAAAGGTGTGAGATGGAATCTCAGAGTCATTTTGACTTGCATTTTCCCGATAGCTAAGGATGTTGAACATTTCTTTAAGTACTTCTTAGCCATTTGAAATTCCTCTGTTGAGAATTCATTTTAGCTCCATATCCCATTTTTTGTTTTTGTTGTTTTTTGTTTTTTGTTGTTGTTTTTTGGTTTTTCGAGACAGGGTTTCTCTGTGTAGCCCTGGCTGTCCTGGACTCAATTTGTAGACCAGGCTGGCCTCGAACTCTCAAAGATCCGCCTGCCTCTGCCTCCCAAGTGCTGGGATTAAAGGCGTGCGCCACCACTGCCCGGCTCCATATCCCATTTTTTAATTGGATTATTTGATTTGCCGATATCTAGTTTCTTGAGTTCTTTATATATTTTGGATATTAGCCCTCTGTCAGATGTGGAGTTGGTGAAAATCTTTTCCTGTTCCATAGGCTGTCGTTTTGTCCTATTGATGACATCCTTTGCTGTACACAAGCTTTTCAGTTTCATGAGGTCCCATGTGCTGGGATTAAAGGCGTGTACCACCATGCCTGGCAATTACAGACAGCTTTGAACTGCCATGTGGGTGCTGGGATTTGAACCCAGATCCTTTGGAAGAGCAATCAGTCCTCTTAACCACTGAACCATCTCCCAGCCCCACCATGTGGCTTTTATTTCTATAGTTTTGTAGTACAGCTTCAATCAGAGCTGGTGATACCTCTGGATGTTCTTTTATTGTACAGAATGTAACAAGTAGTCTTAATTGTCGCGTCCCCCTCGACCAGCAAGGACGACGCAACTCGCAAAAGCTCTTCTCCAGCAGTTTATTCAGGTCCCTTGAAAACAGTCTTCCGAATCCCGGGCAGACCCAACCCACAGGCTAAATACTATATGAATAGCCAATCAAGTAAAGCCACGTGGTGCTATCTTAGAGGCCCACGTATGCGGAAGCAAGCCAGATCAGCGGTCTTAGCCAAATATGGACTTGTTTATCACCGAGAGCGCTCACCATCGGGCTGGTGGAAGGCGGAAACCGGCACCATCTTTAGGGCGCGGCACGTCACAGCTCTCTACAGTTCCTCCTTTTTTGTTTTTAAAAATGTTGGTAGAAGTCCCTGGAAAGGCTTCGTAATCCCCATATCTGGGGATCTCACGGTGGGCCTGAGCCTGTAGGAGGGCGGTGCTCAAACTCTTACCCGTCTCTGGGTCAGCCTCCCCACTCGGGGCTGCCCTGTCTTAGGTGGCCGAGACTTACCCGTCAACTCCATCATTGACTTGCCAGACCCTAATACCCGTGGAACGAATACCTCAGTGGGCAGGGACTATGCTCAGTGAAGATTTAAGGCTTCATGGCAGCGAGCCATGCCTGAGGGGACTGGCCCGCCTCAATGGCAACAAGGGCCTGTATAATCATGGCTGCATTACGCTTCTGTGTGGCTCTCATCTTGTAGATGCACCATAGTCAAACCAGAGAGGCTAGTATCATCAGTATTGCCAAAGAGCCTATGCCCGCCCACTCCTTAAGATGATCCATAGCCGTCTGTATCCAGGAAGTCAAACCAGTAGCCAGGCTCAAATCCACCTGAGTGGAGTTGATGTGGACGATTGTTGCTCCCAGCTCTCTCATCAAATTTTCAAAATCAGCCGACTAATCCTGTAAGAGGAACTTTGACAATTGTCTAGACAGATTAGCAGCCTTTGTAAAATTTTGATACTGCACGGAAGTAACACACAAACCTTGCATTTTCCACTCACACCCCAATTGTGCTAGTTGCCAAAGAGAATCAACCTGTTCTTGTATTAAATCTATGCGTTGATTAACTATCATAAGGCCTCCTTTGAGATGAGAATTCATACAGGTCTGAGTATCCAATGCCTGTGCTACAGTGGCTGAGATGTTATTCAGGGGATTGGCAGTCTGTATAGAACTAGACAAGGCAATAGCTGAGGCAGTAGCCCCCACAGCAGCAATAGTGATGGCAGTAACAATAGCTGCAGTGATGCCAAAATCTCTTTTAAACCTGAATAGCATCATGGTATTAGGGGCCTCTACAGGAACTGGTACATATCGAGGCATTCTAGTCACCACAGCCACAGGAAAGGCTGTGGCATTCCAGCATAGGGCATAAAAACATATGCCCGGAGTGCATACTAATTTTTCTTCACCCAAGGATGCACTCCCATTACTTACAATCCACAGAAAAGGAGGCCAGAGACACACTGGCGAAGCTCAAAAGGTCTTATTGCGGTAAGAATGAAACGAAGAATTCCAAGTACCAGAGCCACTACTGCTAGAAACATCCAATTTGGTAGCGGACCCTAGGGAAAAATTACCTCTTTGATAAACTCCTCCCCCAAGCATAATGACAGGTCCCAAGTCCATGCAACTTCCATTTACCCCACACAAAAGCCACAAATCAAAAGGATTGGTGGCAGTCTGCTGAGGATCCCTAGTAGATATATGAAGCATTCCTGTACAAGACTTACTCACTATATTACTAATCATGGGGCTAAAGGAAAAATAATCTTGTTGAACCCAAACTGCTCTACGCTCCTGACATCCAGTCCAGGGAAAAGGTCCTTCCTCTCCTGTGGATCCTCTACAAAAAGGTGCCCAGCGTGGCTGTCTGGGGGGGTCCCGGTCAGAGACTCGTGTGGGCCACCATCCTTCAAGGCGAGAACCGTTGCCCGAAAACAAACCACTACCCCTACCCCCAAACCTCAGTTGTGGTAAAAAAATCTGCTGACTGCTGAGACAATTTAATGCATTCTGTATCATCTGACCTATTGAAGCTCATTAAAAAGCACAGACTACCCTTCAAGCTGACATTTCTATTACCCTCTATAGGGCTTTTCTGATCATCAAAGGGAAGGTAGGGTAAGCCTAAGCTTCTGTTACTGCTAAATAAGCGTGGAAACACAGTTGCATCATATCTGACTGGCATCGGCTTTGGGAATATCGACAGGATCCCCCATCTCGGCTCGGTCATTCCTGACATACTCACTGCTACTATCACCAGGATCCTTAGGAAGGTCTTCATGACGAATCTTCCTCACAAGGCGTTCAGGCACCCACACTGGATCTTGTTGATCCTGAGGAAAAACACAAACAGACCCTCTCGCCCATGTTAGCACGGGGTCAGGCCCTCGCCAAGAGCCTGTCAAAATATCCTTCCACTTCACCATGCCTTTAGGTGGACCATGGGAATCCTGATGTCTGTCCGCTGCTGAGCGGCCTTGAGCATCCAAATTTAAAAAATTTAAAGTAAATAAGGCTAAAGACATTCTCTCCTTGGGGGTACGGCCTTGGCCTATTCCCCCTTTCTGTTTTTGCAAACATTCTTTCAAGGTGCGATGAGCACGCTCCACAATTCCTTGTCCTTGAGGATTATATGGTAATCCGTGATTAAGCTGTACCTCCATCTGGTTGCAGAAGGAGACAAAGGACTGAGCCGTGTAGGCTGGTTCATTGTCCGTTTTCAGCTGCTGTGGTTTTCCCCATGCTGCCCAGGCTTCTAAGCAATGCCCTATGACATTGTGAGCCTTTTCTCCACTCATAGGTGTAGCATGTATGATACCTGAGCAGGTATCCACAGATACATGAATATATTTTAAGGTTCCAAACTCTGAAATGTGGGTAACGTCCATTTGCCAGATTTTGAGTGGCATCAACCCTCTAGGGTTCACTCCCACACTGGGAGGATGATGATGAATCACACACTGAGGACAGTCCAAAACCACTTGTCTAGCATCTGCTCTAGACAAATGGAATTTCTGCTGTAGAGTTCTTGCATTTACATGAAATAATTGGTGAAACTGTCTGGCTTGGTCCAGGAATGAGCTCCAAAAAATGCATTCCATCCTAGTCCATTGATCAACTTTATCATTACCCTCACTTAATGGTCCAGGTAATCCTGTATGTGCTCTAATATGTTGAATATAAAAACACCTTTTTCTCTGCCAGATTAAAACTTGTAACTCTTGTAACAAGGCACATACAGTACTACTATTCTTAATAGGACCTGCCAATTCTAATACTTTCACTGCATTGACCACATAGACTGAATCTGAAATCAAATTGAATGCAAATTGACATCTTTTAAACACTTCAATTACTATTTTCAACTCTACTATTTGGGGGGAGCCCGGTTGAAATTGACATAACACGGGCTCTTGTCTTTCTATCAAATAGGCTCCACAGCCTGTCTTGGAGCCATCAGTAAACACATTTGGTGACCCTTGAAGTGGTACTACTGAAGTAACCTTAGGGAATATCACTGGGTGCTCCTTAAAAAAATGATAGCAAGGGATGCTTAGGATAATGGTTATCAATCACTCCTTCAAAGCTACATTGCAATATTGCCCAATCATCTACAGTGCCACACAAAATCTTAATTTGATGACTGGAATAGGGCACTATTATACTGGCAGGAGCAACTCCAAAAGACTGCAAACATTGTTGGATACCATTTAAGGCTAAAGCAGCAACTGCAGTGGGATAATGTTCTATGGATTTTTTTGGAGAAATCTTTGAATAAGTCCATAATAATGGTCCGTCCTGCCATAACAATCCTGTAGGTTGACCATAGGTGGCAAATCTGCACAATGCAATGGGCTGTCCTTCCTGCCATCTCTTTAGGAAGGCACTCTGCAACCTTTCTTCCACTTTACATAAAGCTTTTCTTGCTTCTCCTGTTAATTGCCTAGGAGAATTAAGTGCTGAATCACCTTTCAAAATATCATATAGGGGTCTTATTTCATAATTTGGTAGCTTCAAATAGCCTCTTACCCAATTGATATCTCCTAACAACCTTTGAAAATCATTTAGAGTCTTTAAATTATCTTTTCTTATCTCAATCTTTTGAGGTATTATCTTTTCAGGTCCAACCTTTGCTCCTAAATAATTAATCACATTTTCCTTTTGAACCTTATCAGGAGCTATAAACAACCTTTTCTTTTTTAATAATTGACCTAATTCTTCATAGGCCTGATCTAACGTTTTTTCACTCTTAGCTGCCAGTAAGATATCATCCATATAATGAACACATCTTAAATCTGGAAAATTCTTTCTCAAGGGAGCAATGGCTTCCCCCACATACAGTTGGCACATAGTGGGGCTGTTTGCCATGCCCTGAGGTAATACTACCCATTCAAACCACTGATCAGGTTCCTCATGGTTTCAGGATGGAACAGTAAATGCAAATCTCTCACTATCTTTGGCACACAAAGGGATGGAGAAAAAAACAATCCCTTATATCTATAACTATTATGGGCCATGAGGCTGGCAAAGATGATAAAAGTGGCAAGCCGCGTTGCACTGGGCCCATGATCTGCATTTGTTGATTTATGGCATGCAGGTCATGCAACAATCTCCATTTTCCAGATTTCTTTTTAATGACAAAGATAGGTGTATTCCAGGGAGATACAGATGGTTTATATGCTTTAAAGACATCTGTTCATCCACCAACCCTTTGGCTGCATTCCATTTTACAGAGGAAAGTGGCCACTGAGGAACTCATACTGGGTCCTCCGTCTTCCAAGTTATGGGAATGCCCTCCTCAGTGGCCCCTAGGAAAAACCCAGGCCCTGTCTCTTTTGTCTTTGCTGCATAGATACGGGATTCTTCCGCCCCTGCAAATATTTTCCTATTCCAAAGCCTGGAGCATATCCCATATTTTGCATCATACGTTGGGCTGAATCAGAATATCATTACTCAATTTAAATCCCATATCCTTTAAAAGGTCTCTTCCCCAGAGGGAGATAGGGAGCTCAAGTACATATGGCTGCATTTCTCTTGAGTGGCCTTCTTGGTCCTGCCACTTTAATAATCTTGCACTCATATCTGGAGTCTTAGCATAACCCAGGCCTTGAAGTGTTTGAGAAGAGGCTTGTACGGGCCAACCTGAAGGCCAGTCTTTCTTTGCTATGATACTCCTATCAGCCCCAGTATCCAAAAGGCCCAGGATCTTTTTACCATCAACTTTTAACTCCAAGACGGGGCGTTGGTCCAAATCCAAGGAGAGAAAAGTCAGATCCGTGCCCGTGGACCCAAAACCATCTTTTCCTCTCTCTCGATCCCTTGCCGCATAGCGATCATGTAAGCTCAGCAACATGATCAACTGAGCAATTCTATCTCCAGGAGAGATAGCCGTTATACCACGGGGGAAGGCTACCATGACCTTAACCACTCCTGTATAATCTGGATCTATAACCCCAGGATGGATAATAAGTCCTCTCAAGGCTGATGATGACCTCCCTAACAGCAAACCAACTGTACCAGGTTCAAGGGGTCCTTTAAAATCTGTTTCAATTAACTGGACCCCCATTTGGGGCGTTAATACGATTCTGGTGGTGGAGCAGAGGTCCAATCCTGCTGAGCCTGTAGTGGCTCTCCGCGGTCTCTCGGATGGTGGAGGGTTGGCCATCTCTCTTGATTCTGTTCTTTGTCCTGATTCTCTACTGCCCCATATATTTGTGGGCCCTGGGGTCGTGGGCCCCGCTGTCCATTTTTTTGGACGAGCGCCACCATAACCTTGAGTTAAAGGCTGGCCATGGATGTCTGTCACTGAACGGCATTCATTAGCCCAATGGTTCCCTTTTTTACATTTTGGGCATAACCCCGGCCGCCTGGGGCGTTGTACACTCCTGTACTTTCTGTACTCCTTCCCCCGGGGCACTGTATTTTAAAGTGTCCCATCTTGCCACACTTAAAACAAACTCCTGAACTTTCTCCACCTTTTCTGGTCAACTGTACTACCGCGGCAGCAAGACCAGCATTAGTTAACGGCCCTCCAAGTTCTCTACACACTTTCATCCAGGCTTCTAGCCCTTTACTCTTGTAAGGGGTGATAGCGGCTCTACACTCTTTAGTACATTGCTCATAGACCAACTGTTTTATTAGTGGCATGGCAGCATCCGGGTCACCAAAAATCTTCCCTGCCGCTTCCACCAATCGTGCCACAAAGTCTGAAAAGGGCTCCATGGGGCCCTGTAGAATCTTAGTTAAGTTCCCACTCACCTCCCCTTTGTTAGGAAGGGATTTCCAAGCCTTGATAGCTATCTGGTTTATTTGTTCATAAACCTGATTGGGATATCCTGTCTGCTGGTTGGCAAATCTCCCCTGCCCAAGCAGCATATCTCTATCCCAGGCTGGATTTCCATCTCTCTGATTAATGGCTGCTTGCTCAGTGGCATACTCAATCAAGAAAGCTTTCCAGTCTAAGTATTGCCCTGGACTTAAGCAGGCGCGGGCCAGGCCACTCCAATCACTCGGAGTCATACAATTTCTGCTTAATGCTTCCACTTGAGCCAATGTAAAAGAAGCGGTAATGCCATAGGTACGAACCGACTCTGCAAGGGATTTAACTACCTTAAAATCAAGCGGTTCCTCATACCTGTTCCCTTGTGGGTCTTGATATACCCGATAGGCAAACTGTAATTCTGTTCTTACTTGTGTCCACATCCCCGGGCAGAAAGATCTCCCTACTTTTATGGACTGAACAGGCTGATCTATCTGAACGGCTTCTGGGTATGGAGGGGGAGTTGAAGGCGCCGCGGCAACGGCTTTACTTACACCGGCCGCGGCAACGGCTTCACTTACACCGACTGCCGCCAACGTGTCTTTCTCTTTTACCTTTTTCTTTTCCCTTTTTCTAATAGCAGTCCTCTCCAACTGTTCTATTAGAGCGTGTAGCTCCCCTTCAGAATCCGTACCCTCTGAGTCCTCAAAATCTCTAAAATCTCTAAGATCGGGATAGAGAGGGACCTTCCTTTTGCTTCCCTTTTCACTGTCTGCCTGCTCAGATCTTTTGCCTTTTTTGCTTCCCTTTTCACTGTCTGCCTGCTCAGATCTTTCCCCTTGCAGCAGTTCCAAGGCTGATTCTCCCTCCTTGATTGCGTTACAGCATCTCTGATCTTCTAAACAACTCCTCACCATCTTCCAAATCGGTCTTACTCCATGCTTCAGAGTACCTTGTTCCCAAGCAAAATCCAAGTCCCTGCCTAATTTGTCCCAGCAGGATACCGTAAGATTCCTGGACACCGCAAACCACGGAGCCACAGAGTCGCATTCATTCAAAAATCTCTCTAGGGTTGACTTCTTAAGTTTCAAATTCCTAGCTAAAAGTAGCTCCTGAAGAGCCAGAAAAATTGGATGTGACTTAGACAATCCCATGATTAAAAATTTACTTTCAGTTCGCAGCTTCCCCGCGAAACTTTACCTTTTCTTCGCTATTTCCGCGAAACTTTACCTTTTCTTCGCTATTTCCGCGAAACTTTACCTTTTCTTCGCTATTTCCGTGAAACTTTACCTTTTCTTCGCTATTTCCGCGAAACTTTATTGTCCCAATTTACCCTGGGAACTTACCAGTGCACTGCCCCTGACTGCAGGAGTTCTGAGTCTTTTCTGGTTCCCCATACGGGCCACCACTTTTCGCGTCCCCCTCGACCAGCAAGGACGACGCAACTCGCAAAAGCTCTTCTCCAGCAGTTTATTCAGGTCCCTTGAAAACAGTCTTCCGAATCCCGGGCCGACCCAACCCACAGGCTAAATACTATATGAACAGCCAATCAAGTAAAGCCACGTGGTGCTATCTTAGAGGCCCACGTATGCGGAAGCAAGCCAGATCAGCCGTCTTAGCCAAATATGGACTTGTTTATCACCGAGAGCACTCACCATCGGGCTGGTGGAAGGCGGAAACTGGCGCCATCTTTAGGGCGCAGCACGTCGCAGCTCTCTACACTTAATTACTGGTCCAACTCTAGCTTAATGGGACTCCCCCCCCCCTCCAGTTTTTCTGGTATATTCTTATATCATTTTTTTCTTTTTGTATATTTCAGCATTTTTACTGTGATGATGTCTGTATTTTGGAGTTGACAGAGCTTATAGGTCTTTTTTTTTGGTGGGGGGGATAATTTCAGTATTTCTTTTCTGAATATTTTTTTTTCTGTTCCATCCTCTTTTTCCTTTCCTTACCATTACATCTTATGTTTTCCTGGTAAAGTTACTGTTTGTCCTTAGAACAATTTCCAAAAGTTTCAGATATAAACATATTTATTGTTTTTTTATTTTTTGAGACAGGGTCTCTACATGTAGCCCTGGCTGTCCTGAAACTGATTGAGTGTTGTTGCTTGATTCAGAACTGTCTAAAGTTTCCTCTTTCCATATCCTCATCCTCAATTACAATATATATTGAAGCTTGCTTTTGTGCCCTTCCCTCCCTCTGAGTAACCACTTTTCTGAAATCGTGTTTGTCATCATTCCCTTGCTATTTCCTGTGTCTTCACTGCATGTGAATTCAGTCTTGAACAATATCTAATTAATGTCTATTTTCTTCCTCTTAAACTTTTTGTTTAGTGGTGTGTTTATAACCATGTTGAGATCTTACTTGACCTGTCAGACCAGTACATGGATGCACTACAGTGTTCATGAGTGTTTCCCCACCTAGGTTAGCTTCTGAATTGTATTCTTTAAGCAGCTTTATTGAGGTATAATTTTTATTTGCACATTATATATACACATAATGCTGGTTTCACTGTGACATTTTCATATGCATAAAATCATTTTGGTAATGTTTATTCTCTTCGTTTGTAGTATAAATTCTACATCATGAAATTCATTTGCTTAAAATACCAGGGTTTTTTGTTGTGTTTTGTTTTTGATTATTTGCTTTTGAAACACTCACTAGGCAGTCTTGACTGGCCTGAAACTCACTGCATAGACCAGTCTGCCTTCAAACTAACAGAGAGCTACCTGTCTCTGCTTACCACATGCTGGGATCAAAGGTGTACACCATTGTGCCTGGTAGTGTCAGTAGCTTTTAATGTATTTGCAGAGTTGTGTGATCATTACTGCTACACAGTTAGATTTCCTCACTGCCTAAAGCAGTGGATACTCATCAATAGTCACTTTCATTTCTCTCGTCCTTTCCCCACCCTCAGCTTGACACAGCCATTATCTGTTTACCTTCTATTTCTATCGATTTCTCTATTAGACACTTTTTCATATAATCATACAGGATGTGGTCTTTGGTAACTGCTACCTTGAGTATCATGTTTTATGATCCCCCATGATTTAGTATGTACATGATGGGCTTTTAAATTATGTACTTTTTTCCTATGTGTTTTGTATATTTAAGGACTCATACTATTAGTAAATCAAAGTGGGTCTTGTGTTACTCTTTTGTTGAAGCTCTGGAAGAGAAAGGGACAAGTAGTGTCATTGTAATTGGGCTGGAGAGATGGGTCAGCAGCTAAGAGCACTGGCTGCTCTTCCAGAGGATCCAGGTTCAATTCCCAGCACCCACATGGCAGCTCACAGCTGTCTATGATTCGTGTTCCAGGGGACCTCACACCCTCACACAGACATAATTGAGTCAAAACATCGATGTACATAAAATAAATAAATTATTTTAAAAACTGTAATTGAGAACCTCTGAGAGTAAACTGTGCTTTTTGAATGAGTGTACTGAGTGGTGTTGGGTAGAAATGACAAATCAATCATAAACCAGAGTGTAAGCAAACTTCTCAGGAAAAGTGGGAAAGAAACAGTTCATTCTTGGGGGTGACATGTCACAGACACAGATAAGTGAGTGCCATTTGATTTGAGTCTGGGCTGGGGGGGGGGGGGGTTAAGACCTCAGAGAGTGAATGTTGATAGAGAGGGAGGAAGAGGCTTTTACCAAGAGACGCAATAGAAAGAGATAGTGAGATGACAGCAGTTTCTTAGAACTTATGTTTTTCTGGTTTTTGTTCTTTTGTTTGTTTTTAGGTTTTGTTTTGAGATGGGAGTCTTACTCTATGACTATGAAACTTACTGTATAGCCTATAACCTTAAACTCAAGGCACTCCTTTTTCAGCCTCCTGAGTGCTGCGTTCAGGTGTCAGCTACTACACCTGGCTTGTAGGAGTGCTTGAGACATGAACTGGGCCTCCATGATACTGTTGTAGGTCAAGCTCAGTGGTTAACTGTTTGGTATGGGAAGCACTGGGAAAGTAGGCATGACTACTTTGCTTTTGTGTTTTACTGATTAACTCTGGACTGAAAATGAGATTGGGTGATGGTAGTTGTGACTTTCTAAGTATGACGTGACAGCATTATACTATGCTCATGTCGTGGACAGAGATGAAATGGACAAGCATTTCAGGTTAAATTTGCAGAACATGTTGGTGCGAATGGTGGGGTGACAAAGGTGGCTCCTGTGACCTTGCCTGGGCACCTCAGTGATCTTACACGGTTAACTTGACCTAGAAGCTGTTCACATTTCAAGGGTTAATCTTGTTTGTACTTGAGGAGTTTTATTCTTAGTTCTAAATAAATCAGTTTGTATTGTGCTTAGGACCTGCTACGTTTAGATCTGATCAAACTGTTACTGATCACTGTTTCATAGCCAAAAGAATGCAACGGTGTAAAGATTCCAGTTGATGCCAGTAAACCTAATCCAAATGATGTGGAGTTTGATAATCTGTATTTGGATATGAATGGAATCATCCATCCCTGTACTCACCCTGAGGACAAGTACGTAATCCACTTTTGCCATTGATAGCACAGGTCACAGAAAGACTACTATATTCTGCTACCTTGTCTGTTTATCATTATAGACCAGCCCCCAAAAATGAAGACGAAATGATGGTTGCAATTTTTGAGTACATTGACAGACTTTTCAATATTGTAAGACCAAGAAGACTTCTCTACATGGCAATAGATGGGGTGGTGAGTGCTAAAATCATTTACAAGCTTCTAGTTTTGTTATTGCTGCTTTCTGAATGTCTCAATGAAAGTCAGCTGAATAGTGAAAAATGTTGACGGTGGTTAATTTCAGAAAGAAAAGCTTCATGCTTCAATAGTTAATTGACACTTTCTTTTAGTACTTATTTTGTGCCATTTACCTGTTCAGTGCTATGGCTTATTGATCACTGCCCTTTTGAAGTGACATAGACCGATGAGTGAATTTAGTTACTTAAAAGTCCTAGGTGACATATGCAAAGGTATTGGGAGAAGAGGCAGTTTGGATTTACTATGGGGATAAAAAGAGAAGGTTGAAAGTAGTGTATAGATTTTCTTGTGAATATTTTGAATATCAATATATAAACATGAGATACACGTTTTTAGGCACCTCGTGCCAAAATGAACCAACAGCGTTCAAGGAGGTTCAGAGCATCAAAGGAAGGAATGGAAGCAGCAGTTGAGAAGCAGCGAGTCAGAGAAGAAATACTTGCAAAAGGTAGGAAGAATGTATTGTTAACAACGAACTTTTCCCCTTTTCTGCAGTTCCCAGTGCTTTAAAATTTCTGGTGGGTACCTAGGTTAAAGCTAAGTCTCAGAAAAGAGGAAAGTGGGCGAAGGGTGCTGAGACCAACTGGAACTGCTTCTCCCCCAACCCAGTGTGTGTGGTGTGATGTTTGGTTGGTTTTATCAGGTCTATTTGTTGGTGTGTGCTATCCACAGCAGTGTAATAGACAGAAAAGCCATGATTTCTTTTTCTTTTTTGGTCACTAAAATTGCATTTAAAAGAAATTGTCATTAAGAGAAAATTCAGCTATATAAAGCCTGACCATACAAGGCAACCCATTTCCCATAACCTGGAAAGGTTCTCTTTCCAGGGGAGAAAGATGTTATGGGCCTTTACTTTGCTGTCTTAATTTGTTTGGAAGTGTGAAGTGTGTAAGTATATAGTTATTTTAGCTGTGGCTTGTAATTAAGACCCCTCCAAGGTTTCTCTGTGTATCAGAGCCCTGGCTATCCAGGAACTCACTCTGTAGACCAGGCTGGCCTGGAACTGAGAGATCTGCCTGCTTTTGCCTCTCCAGTGCTGGAATTAAAGGCATGCATCATCACCACCTGACTGTAATTAAGACGCTTACAGCTTGTTTATGATAGAATATTTTAATGATTTATTAAGCACTTTTGTAAAGCCGGGCGTTTTGGTGCACGCCTTTAATCCCAGCACTCGGGAGGCAGGCGGATCTCTGTGAGTTCAAGGCTAGCCTGGTCTACAAAGTGAGTCCAGTATAGCCGAGGATACACAAAGAAACCTTGTCTGAAAAACCAAAAAAACCCCCAAAACTATTGTCAAAATTAAAACCATTAACCAATGCTTATGTTCTCTTACAGAGGGAGGACATGATTTTTGTTTCTGTGTCTTGTTTGACAGTCTTGTTAAAGCAATGGTTCTCAACCTAGGAGGTGCAACCCCTTTAGGAGGTCAGACGACCCATTCACAGAGATCTGCATATAAGATGTTCACATTATGATTCGTAACAGTAGCAAAATTACAGTTATGAACTAGCAATGAAAGTGATTTGGTGGGTGGGGGTCACCACAACATGAGGAACTGTATTAAAGGGTTGCAGCAAGGAAGGTTGAGAGCCACCGTGTTAAAGCTTAATTTAAATCGAAGGAAAAGAATGCTGTTTTCTTCTTGGAGAGGGGTCATCTTATTCTTAGGTGATAACACCTTTCTTTCATACTTGAATTTTTTGTTATTGATTAATTTATTTAACTTTTTATGGGGAAAACAAAACATTGCCTCTTTTGTCTAGGTGGCTTTCTTCCTCCAGAAGAAATAAAAGAAAGATTTGACAGCAACTGTATTACACCAGTAAGTAGTCTCAGGCTTTGCTAGCTACTGCTAACTCTTAAATGATAGGTTAATTTCTTTCTTTCTATCATTTTAGGGAACTGAGTTCATGGACAATCTCGCTAAATGCCTTCGCTATTACATAGCTGATCGTTTAAATAATGACCCTGGGTGGAAAGATTTGACAGTAAGTTTCACACTTTGCTACTTGAGAATGAATAGAGTGATCATTTGAGGCTATACTTTGATATGATTGGTATTATGTATCCTTTCCCCTATAAATGCTAGTTGACTGTTAGAAGAGAACCTTTCCAGGTTATGGGAAATGGGTTGCCTTGCATGGTCAGGTTCTTTACAGCTGAATTTTCTCTTAATGTCAATTTTGTTCTCTTACCTCACTTTGAAGCTGTAAAATGGGATTCATAATTTTTAAAAATACATATATAAGAATGTAGTTTTTAACTAGAAAGTAGATTTGTCATTAGATAACAAAATGTAGCAGATTAAAGTTGTGGGACTATTTTCAAATGGATATTTCTCATGAAGATTTAAGTAAAACTTGAGTGAACTTTCTGTAATTGTAAGGTGTGTTTCCCTTTAATTAGACTTGGAATTAGACTTGTTAAGTCTTTTATTGATTGTTCTTGGGGTTTGTATGTTTGGTACTGTATCTTTCATAGTAAGCAGTCAGAACTTGGCAACTGGTCAGCAGTGCTAATGGCATCTGACTCTAGTCATTGTATTCTTTTCCATTTTATGTGGTATGTTATCAGTGCTGTAGTGTAGTGCTAGTGTTGAACACACCATTTTTAGAGATTGTTCTGCTTATTAAACTGCATTAATGAAATTGTCTCAGTTTCTAAAGCAGTCAGTTCTTTTTTTTTAATTTCAAATTGTTTTTTGTTTTTCCGAGACAGGGTTTCTCTCTGTAGCCCTGGCCTCACTTTGTAGACCACGCTGGCCTTGAACTCACAGAGATCCACCTGCCTCTGCCTCCCTAGTGCTGGGATTAAAGGTGCTTGCCACCACGCCCGGCAATTACAGACAGGTGTGAGCTGCCATGTGGGTGCTGGGATTTGAACCCAGGTCCTTTGGAAGAACAGCCAGTGCTTTTAACCGCTGAGCCATCTCTCCAGCCCCAGGCAGTCAGTTCTTATCTCTTTGTTCTGGTAGAGACTGGGGAGGGGAACTAAACATATAAAAATTTTTTAATAGGTTATATTATCTGATGCTAGTGCACCTGGTGAAGGAGAGCACAAAATCATGGATTACATTAGAAGACAAAGAGGTAAAATTCAAAAGTATTTGATTGTATGTTCTGCTATAATGAACATAACCCAGGCTGGGGATGATGTAGCTTAATGGTAGAAGATTTGCCTAACAAATGAGGTACCTTGGGTATTATCCCCAGCACTGCCTGAAAGCAAATACGCCATTAGCTAGAAAATACTTGGCAAATTCTGGTACTTCTGTTGTGTGTGGTATGTTTATATAAATATGTGTTTGTTTCCTTGTTTTAGCTCAGCCTAACCATGACCCAAATACTCATCATTGTTTGTGTGGAGCTGATGGTAAGTTTCTTCTTGAGGATTTACTGTTCTTGGGGTAAACCTGAGTATGTTGGTGGGTTGTTGTGTGGTGGGTATTTTATGGTTGGTTGACAATTCTCAAATGTCTTGCTTAAGTTTAGAAGGAACCACTGTTGATTTGCTGTTATGCTATGGTCAGTGATCACCTGTTAGACTTTAGAAATCGTGTTATTGACTTTACAGTGGGCAGTTTCCCACATATAATCATGAGTAGGTGGTTTATTGTAGGTCCATGTTTCTGAGTGACTTTGTAGATGGAGAACTACCGCTAGGGTGGCTGTTTGATTTGCTGCCCATGCTCTGTGTTTAGTGGGGCTTTGTCTTGTGTCATTGTATAATAGTACTTTGATTATGGAAAAGGATCCTTCCAAAGTATCATTCATTAGTTGTTTTCTTATTGATTGATAGCTGATCTGATTATGCTTGGCCTTGCTACACATGAACCTAACTTCACCATAATCAGAGAAGAATTCAAACCAAACAAACCCAAACCATGTGCTCTTTGTAATCAGTTTGGACATGAGGTCAAGGATTGTGAAGGTTTGCCAAGAGAAAAGAAGGGAAAGGTAAGAGCTTTAAAATGGACATTACCCTGTTTGAAAAGATCATGGGAAAATTTGCACACTGCCACAAAGTATTTTTCTGAGGCAGTCTGAACAGACTTGGTGGTTAACGGCACTTTTTACTTTCAACCATTTTAAAAAGTGCTGTTAACCACCAAGTCTGTTCAGACTGCTTCAGAAAAATATCTCACACAAATGCAGCTTTTGAGATAACGTGAAGTAAACCTGTATTTACAAGCTGACACATACTCATTCTTTCTACTTTATATTTTTCCAGTGTAATTTATGTTTCTGTGAAGGTAAGTTCCTAAAGATAATGATGTCCATTGAATGTGAATTGTTTATGGAAGATACTTCAAATGATTACTGTTTTTTTTTTTGAAGGACTTACAAATCAAATATATTAATCATCATGATACTTTATTGTTTTTTTTTCATTTTCTATTTATCTAAGCTTACTTGATTGGTTGAAATCTCCTCTATCATGTTTCTACATAAGAATTTGGTGCTTGAGAAAAAAGTGAAAACTATTTAAATATAGTATACTGTATGATTTTGGACAGGCAGTAAAATAATAACACACACACACACACACACACACACACACACACACACACCACACACACACACACACACACACACACGAGTGTAAATGCTCACAGTGAAGGGACCAGAGGAATGTACATCAAAATACTAATATTGGTTGGACATAGGTGATGTGTTGGTAAACGAGTCTTTCATAGTGATTGATGACTTAAGACTTTCTACTTTTCTTTAAAAAGTTTTAATTTAAGCATGCATGCGTGTATTTGTGTGAGAGACAGACACTCACACACTATCCCTCTCTCTCTCTCTCTCTCTCTCTCTCTCTCTCTCTCTCTCTCTCTC
>CAJQZJ010032307.1:1790298-1804940 GCA_907164525.1 Lophiomys imhausi
TCTCTCTCTCTCTCTCTCTCTCTCTCTCTCTCTCTCTCTCTCTCTCTGTGGGGCTGGAGTTACAGGTTGTGAGCTTCCTGACATGGGTGCTAGAAATTGAACTTGGGTTCACTGAAAAACATCAAATGCTTTTAACCACTGAGCCATCTCTCTAGCTCTTTTTACATTTTTAAAAAGGAGTTTAAAAGTATTCTAGAACATGAAAGAATATTCATTGGTATGTGTTGCCCCACAATTAAAATATGCACTGCAGGCCTATACCAAATAATTGGTAACTTCTGGTCTAGATGTGATGTAAAAAATATTTAATTAAGTTACGTTGCAGTATTTATATTATATTTAATTGGTTCGGCGGCTAATCCTTAAGCAGACATTAAAAATGAGCACACAGAAACCGCATGGATTTTCACAAGCCTTGGCCTGAGTTTTGCAATCTTAGCCCATCTAAACTAGCTCTTAAGTCTATTACCCAAATATGACCCCATATGTACATACGTCCCTTTGGACTGCCATTCTCCACACTAGCCTATGTTCCAGGCCATGTGGAATGAGGTTCTTTTTTCTAACCCATGGCGTGTGTCTTCTTCCTCCTGCTGCTGGCTGGAATTATTGAATCCTCTGTCTAAAGTGCAGGCTTCTTGTTCTCATTTCAGGAAGTCCCACCTTTCTCTATCTTTGTCCAATCTCAGGCCTGGCATTTTATTTAACCAATCAGAGTCAATATAAGTTACAGACAGCAAACAGGACCAATTAATTAACATTTAGAATGCTTAACACTACCCCAACAATGTGATTATTGTAAAATGGTTTAGTGAACTTTTTAAATTTTAGTACTTAAATATGAAATAGGTCTTATATTAGAAAAACCCTAAGATTTGTGTGGCTGGAAAAAATTGCAGGATTAGGTTGGACATAATCTCTACTCTTTTTCTTCCAGCATGATGAACTTGCAGATAGTCTTCCTTGTGCAGAAGGGGAGTTTATCTTCCTTAGACTGAATGTCCTTCGAGAGGTAAGTCTCAATGGTTATTGGAACTGGCATTCCTAAAATATGTTTCTTTCATTGGTTTGATGTCAGCATTGGTTTTTTGTTGTAGTATCTGGAAAGAGAACTCACCATGGCTAGTTTGCCATTTCCATTTGATGTGGAAAGGAGCATCGATGACTGGGTGTTCATGTGCTTCTTTGTGGGGAATGATTTCCTTCCTCATTTGCCGTCACTAGAGATCAGGTATGTATCTGTAGGATGTGCCAATGACCGTGTCAACCTTCTTGACTTTACATAGCCCACTGGTCCTAATGAATAATGTTTATCTTCTGGTGGCAGGGAAGGCGCAATTGACCGTTTAGTTAGCATATACAAAAACGTGGTACACAAAACTGGGGTAAGTTTATTCTTGAATAATTTAAAAACAGAAGTATTTGGTTATTCTAAGATCATTTTACATGTATTTTTATCACTTACAGGGTTACCTTACAGAAAGTGGTTATGTCAATCTGCAAAGAGTACAGATGATCATGTTAGCAGTTGGTGAAGTTGAGGATAGCATTTTTAAAAAGAGAAAAGATGATGAGGTAAATACATTGCAGTAGCTGAAATTGTTTCTGTCTCTCATAGGCTGTGATATACTTTTTACCTGTCTGGGTGTGTTATAATAGCATTGTACTGTGTTGTTGCTGATGTAATCCCAAGCCTCGGTTCTTGGTTATTATAAAGCCTGTGATACTTGCTGTGTGGAACAGTGTGTTGCACATTATTTAGGTTATGTTGCAATTTTTCTTTTTCTAATCTTATTTAGGATATAAATCCAAAACTTGAAGCCTAGATTGGCATTGAGCTGGTGGCTGTCAAGTTTTATAGGAGTTATTTATGCTCTAGAAACAGGTTAAGGCCTAGGAGTTTGTATTCCAGGAGTCAGGTGGAGGGTCTAAGTTGAATACATCAGTTAGAGCAGTGTGATGGATGAACGTAGACTCTGGAGGGCGATAGCTCCTAAGTAAATTTAAACATACAAGAAGGAGCCAAAGTAACAAAAGTTGGTTATGGAGGACCTGCAAGTGCTTGTGGAGAAGTCCAAGTTTCTATCTTGGGCAGTTCAGGGCTTGTTGATTCCATTCACTGAGATAGCAAGTATTATGGGTATAGGAAATTGCGGTGAGGGACAAATACAAATTGAAGTTCATTTTGGAGATTAGTATTAGGGGACTGCAGGATGTCTGACATGGGGAAAGGCTTGAAAAGAATTTTAGAACCTTGGTTGATGGGAGGAAGTACTTTAAGCCGTGAGTGGGAATGTGAAATTCTATAGGAGCTTGTGTGGAAAGGAAGTGCCCCACAAGAGCATGGGAAACATGGACCTTTTAATAAGAGGAACAAGTTCTAAAAAGGTAAAAGGAGATTCCTAAATAGAAAAGAAGCTGCAGGTTAGAGTATGCCGCCTAACATTTGGCCAGGAGTGGAAAGCCTCCTCAGGAAGCTAGTAGGCTGGAGCGACAGTAACCTAGAAGCAGAATGACTGAAGATCAATTTGTAGGGATAGCAAAGGAGACCAGAATGAGGGAAATGAGCTGATAGTAGCTTCTTATAGAGAAAGAAATCTTTTTGTAAGCTGATTTTATAAAAAGACGTGGCTGATTTTATAAAAAGACATTGAGCAAATAGCAAGTAATAATTATATTGTTCCTATTTTCTTCAACTTTGTATACCACAATTTTGCTCTCTTAGTTTTAGGACTTTGGACCTCTCTTATATAATACTATGAATTGACTGAGTAAGCATTTTTTCCAATTTTCTTCAGTATTTAGTCATTTTCTTCAAGTATCTACTAGAGCAGCTGTTTTGAAGTTGTTTGGTGTGTGTGTATATGACTATATCTTCAATATTTACAGTGTTTTCTCTTTATTGATATTGATACTTAACAAAAAAAATAATGTATACTATGTTACAGCTTGGTATAAAGACCCCATGTAAGAGCAGTCTTTATATGTGGCATTAGCAGATGCTATATCATTAAATATTGATGATAGCTTAGCATTAAAAGGGAAGGGATTTTATATCTACCTTAGTGTTTTAGATTTAATATGATTTCTTCCTGACCTAGCTGAGAATGTATTTTAAGCTTTGGTGTCCCTGAAGTCATATTGTCTTTCCCTGTGGCTGCACAACAGGGGAAACATCAGAATTTTGGTATGAAACTTGGAGAAAGTATGTTTGTGGCTTTTAACAAATTCATAAAGGTGTTCATAGCACATAAAAATTAAGGACCAATAAGGTTCACACCGGCAGTGTGTTGTTATGTTTATGTGTGCCTACCAACCTTTAGAGCCAAATACTCACCAGGCAACAGAATGGAAGGCTTCAGAAAAGGATGCATCAGTTACGAAAATTGAGCAGTTAAGCCTAATTGTGGTGCTTTGTAGTTTATGAGCTTTGGTAATCCTTATTATGAGCCTAGCTATGTGCCAGTGTTTAAGGCAGCAGGCAAAAACGAGACAAGAATTTCTACCCTCTGAAAGCTGGTATTCTTTAGGGGACGATGGACAACAAACACAGTAGCCAGCTCATCCTTATAATGTGATAGAGCTTTAAATGCCATTAAGATAAAAAGTAGCTCAGACAGTATCTGGCCAATTGGTAATGGCAAGACTGCAGTTCTAGAAAACACAGCAAAGAGGCCTTACTAACAGATGAGTGTGAATAAGGACATGAAAAATGGGAAGGAGTGTGCCATGTAGATATTTAAAGGGATTTCAAACCCAAGGAACATTGAGAAAAGGCAGGAAGAAAGAACAGAGGAAAGCCAGGTGATGACTGTGATTCAAGGAAGTTCTGAAAAGGACTGACATCTGTCTGCAGATGGCCTAGATAGAAGCTTCTTTGAAGAGAGAGTGGAAAAAGCTTGATTAGAGAAATTAGTGAGGGAGCCTGCTAGATAGCTCATTGGGTAAAGGCCCTTGCTGCCAAGACTTGGGATATGCATTTATTTCTGGAACTCACATGGTAGGAGAGAGCAGAATCCTGGAAGTTGTTCTGTGACCAGCTTGCACATGCTTGCACACACACATCCTTACACATATACTTCTCATATTTGCTCTCTCTCGGATAGAAATTAAGAAAAGTTATTGAGAACTAGGGATATAGCCGAGTATGTAGAATGCTTACCTCATATGAAAAGCCCTAGGTTGGATTTCCAGAACCACAGGAAATCAAAGAGCAAGAAATCAACAGTTTCTATACTATTGGGGGTTTCTTAGAGTCATCTTTGGGCATGTTTTGTTGAACCCCTATTCTGAGCTGGGTGTGGTGGTGTACACCTTTAATTCCAGAAGAGGCAAGTAGATCTCTGAGTTCCAGGACAGCCTGGGCTCCACAGGAAAAGTGTCTTGATAAACAATAACAAACTCTGGCAAAAGAAAAACAAGACCCCACCAATTTCAGATCTCATTAAAGTTTTGCGTTGCACTTGGCAGGATACACTTAGAAGAGATACAAGTCCATCTACCTAGGGTAGTCTCCAGTACTCTACTTGCTGGCTTCTGTTTTAGGCCACAGTAGCAGCCAGGACCATTTTAGTTATTGCTTCATTTTGTTGAGCGTAGGTTTGAGAACCTGTGGAATGGACCATTGCTGGTGGGGAACAGCATCAGCCCGAAATTCTGAAGAGTTGAAGTCATGGCTGTCCTTTGAGAACAGAGAAAGAACTCTACCCTTACATTAGTTTGGCCCAGAGTAAACAGTAAATCTGAATCCCCCCACCACCCTTTTTGTTGATAGCTTTTTGGAAGCTAAGGATTAGTGTTTGTGGAATTTCACTTCTTTCTTCCTTGCCATTCATGCTAGAATTAGGAGTGATTAGCCTTTAGTAATATAACTGTCTTTATTCAGCTGTCTTGTAGAGGTTTTAGATTGGAATTATAGTTAACATTTTAAGATTTGTTGTTTTCTTACTTGTATTTTCTCCATGTTGAAAGCTTAATTCCATTCAAGATAAAACTAAGATCTTTGACATAGCTTTTACATTTTTTGAAATGTATTTTTAAGATCATAAAACCTTAAGAACAGTTTATTTGTATCTAAATTCAATCTTTTTGCTCATCTAGAATTCTGATAAACAGGGCTTTGTGTATATAGTGTGAAGACTAGTTCAGTCAATTACTCAGATAAATAAATGGTCTTTTGACTCACTCCTGCTAATGTTTGACGCTGACATTTTTGTGTAATTATTTGACAGAATATATGGATTTTATACTTTTAGGACAGTTTTAGAAGACGACAGAAAGAAAAAAGAAAGAGGATGAAGGTGAGTTTTTATTAATCATGTGAAATTGGCCATAGCTTAGCTTTTTTTGAGAAGTTATTCATGGCAATAACTATTCTTTATTCAGTCAAGAACATGTGTATCCAACCAGCTGTCTTGGAGCTGTTAAAAGAATACTGGAGGACCCTCTTCCCCACTGTGTGCATGTGTGATTTTTGAGATAGGGAGTATATATATACATATATCTGTCTAGCCCAAGCTGGTTTTGAGCTCTCAATCCTCCTGCCTTGGTCTCCCAAGTGCAAGGACTTCTGGTATGTGCTACCATACATAGCCTCTGCTTCATTTTAAAGAAACCCTTCCTGAGCTTTAGAATCAGGGGTTATAATTGATGGACAGGAAATGGACAGCAAGAGACACTTGGGTATTAGAATTGTTTACAAACATTAGGTAGTTTTTGTAATAGGAACAGTTGACCCTTCTTGAAAGTTACTGTACTCACTTTCTCTTCCTTCATCTTTGTTAGATTAATCCTTTTAGAATGTTATCTTCTGAACTTTGTTTCTCAGCTTTGAGATCTCCTCTTACTCTCAATTCCTTCAAAATTCAGTTCTACCTTGGTTTTGTTGTAACCATCCAGCTTATCCCCTGCTGTCTTCTAAGTTCACCTATCTGTTCTTTAAGTGTTTCCTTCATTTGTACTTCCCTTTGCACTCCTCCTGCCTTTGCTGCTCCCTCCCATCATATACCTGGCCTCCCTTGTTGTTGGCTTTGCTCCTAATATTGGCCAGTCTTTTTTTCTTAATATGCTCCTTCTTGTGTGTCTGATATTGATTCTATATTTAATTGCATAATATGTTATGGTTACTTCACTTTCTTTTTTTTTATTGGATGGGTTTTCAAACTTGTTACCTTTATTATGTTTTATAAGAACTGAGCATTATCTGGAAACTGAGAAATAATAAGTTGCTTAGCATTGCATTTGGGTTCAAGAGCACTGTCTTAGGGTTACTCTTGCTGTGATGAAACACCATGACCAAAAGCAACTTGGGGAGGAAGGGCTTACTCATAGTTCCATATTAACAGTTTATTATCAAAAGCAGTGAGGTCATGAACCTGGCTGGAGGCAGGAGCTGATCCAGAGGCCATTGAGGAGTGCTGCTTACTGGCTTGCTCTTCATGGCTTGCTCAGCCTGCTTTGTTATAGAGCTCAAGACCACCAGCCCGGGGATGGCACCACCCACAATGTGCTGGGCCCTCCACCATCAATCACTAATTTAGAAAATGCTTTACAGGCTTGCCTACAGCTGGATCTTATGGAGGCATTTTCTCTAATTAAGGTTCTCTCTTTTCAGGTGACTCTAGCTTGTGTGTCAAGTTGACATAAAACTAGCCAGCACAAGCATACTATTATGTGTACTTTAGGGCAAAGTGATTAATTACTACAGACTGTTGCTTATAAGGTATAAGTAACCCTGTAATGTTAATGGAAATCTATGTGGTTTTTAATGAGTTTAGTAGTAAAGCACTTCAAATGAGGACTGTTTTATTGTCCTCTTTGCTTCCTGTCACCAACTGTATTATAATTTAATTTTACTTCCATTTATGTTAGAGAGATCAACCAGCTTTTACTCCTAGTGGAATATTAACACCTCATGCCTTGGGTTCAAGAAATTCACCAGGTTGTCAAGTAGCCATTAATCCAAGACAAGCGGCCTATGAAATGAGGATGCAGGGTAACTCTGTAAGTGGCTTACTTACTTCTGTGTGGTGTTGAGTGATTAACATTAGGTTCCTTTTGGAACTGGGTGTCTGTGGAGTTTATCATTTTGCCTAAGGTTTTGTTTCACAGGTTTTTCCCAACATTTTTTTTCTTGGGATACTTTTAATTTCATTAGATCTACCTATAACAAGATGAAAATCACTAAATGAAGTGAAAGAAAAATATATGAGGTAGTCAGTCCAATACAAGTGAAAGAGATAGCTGAGTGGCTGTTGTGTACCATAATATAAAATGGGCTATTTCTGCTTGTCGATCCTGAAGCACCAAGTGGTGGGGTTGTGCTAGCAACATGACTGGGACACCCAAATAAATTGAATTATTTTAAAATTGAGAGGTCACAAGGCTCTCAAGACTTTAATGATACTAAAACAAAAACCTTAGCATGAAGACAGTTCACACTACATACCAAAAAAAAAAAAAAAAAAGCTCAGCTATACTTTACATGGAACTTAAGCACTCTCCTTCCAAAGCTATGAAAATATTTATCATGAAAATTTTGGTCATTTATCTTAACTAATTGCAAAATATTTTTAATAATTCAGTAAATTTTAATTCAGTATTAAAATATTTAGGGTCCTATTGTGTTCTTTGAATTTGGTGCAAAGAAAACTAATAATTTTAAGTATCATCCAAGTTTTAGCAATACTAATAAAAATCTCCAGTTTTTGATTCTATATGCTGAATTTTAAAATAATACATGTAAAGTCATTTAACAGTTTTCAGATGGAATCTCATTAAATTGCTTCTTTCCAGGGTGGTTGGGTATGACTGACTATTTGATTGCATGCTCATGGGCTTTGTCTGATGTGTATGAGTGTGTGTGTGTGATTGGTATGTATTACAGATAATATATGCCATATATATGATTTCTCCTTCAGAGTTTTCTTTTTAGAACTTTACTGCTTGATAGTAGAGAATAATTGTGAATTCGTGAGATTAGGAAATTACCAAGGAAATCAAGATTTAAGTTGAATAATTTTTTATGCCTGCTAACCTTTTTTCTTTTGAAACAAGTTTTGTCCTAATAATTCTTTGGAGTTTGAACATAGGAAACTTGGTACTTTGTTGGCTTTCTTGGGAAGGGGGCTGGTATGGGACAAGGCCCGTCTCTATTCTTTCTCTATGTGTTTGCTCTATCTGTTTAATAGCTTTAAAAACTGTCACGTGGTAAGTGTGGATGTTTGGCTGTACCTTCTTGTGTAAAAGGAATAATGAAATCTTTCTGTAATGTCATAATTGTCTGCAGAGTCCTTCAATATCTCCTAATACAAGTTTTGCATCTGATGGGTCCCCATCTCCACTAGGAGGAATTAAGAGAAAAGCAGAAGACAGTGACAGTGAGCCAGAGCCAGAGGATAACGTCAGGTAAATCCATTTTTGGGGTAACATTTTGTTAGCAAATTGATGAAGTAGATGTAGTCTAATTAATGCTATTTAGCTTAGACCAGCAATGCCTTCAGATACTTGCCTGTGATCTTTTTATCCAGCAGTAATTAATGTGGAAAATTAGAATAGTCACTAATTCCAGGGAGATGTGTAAGCTATTGCTGTTAAACCCAAGTATCTAGATTAGTATGCAGACAGCTTTCTGTCTTTCAAGCCACTTTTCCCTCAGAGACCAAGCGCTAGATTGGCTAGGCACAAATGTTTAGCTCTGATGATGTGATCTGAATGTTACTGTTTGGAGATAACTGTCTGCTGTATCTGTTTAATAGCTTTAAAAACTGTCACCATGAAACTTGGTAAGTGTGGATGTTTGGCTATAACTTCTTATGTAAAATGAATAATGTTTGGAGATTAAATTGTCAGGTTGCTTAGCCAGAAAGTTGAAATACATTTGGACAACAATATAGTTTGTCATTGTATTCTCAACCGAAAAAGTTCCTCCACAAAATGAAATGTACAGAAATCATTTAAAAATATAAATATGGCCAGGCATGGTGGCACATGCCTTTAATCCCAGCACTCGGGAGGCAGAGGCAGGTGGATCTCTGTGAGTTAGAGGCCAACCTGGTCTACAAAGTGAGTCCAGGACAGCCAGGAGTATCACACAGAGAAACCCTGTCTCGAAAAACCAAAAAAAAAAAACCAACCATACATATACATATGTATATGTATATGTATGTATGTATATATGTATGGTATTTTTTTTTAAAAAGAACTACAGACTTGCATATGTACAATTTTGTTGTATGGTAGGAATTTCTTTTTAACTGCATACTTAAATTTTATAGTGGGAAACTTTGATTCTGTAATTGGGTTCAGAGACTGGACTTGGAATCATTATTTAGAGAGATTACTAGCCTCTCCTATACCTAAGTCCATATCACCCTGAGCTTTCTGCACAAAGGAAAACCATTTTAAAAATTGTAGCTTACAGTTTTTTTTTTTTTTTTTTTATCCATTTTTCGGTTGAGGGACATCTGGGTTGTTTCCAGTTTCTAGCTATTACAAATAAGGCTGCTATGAACATAGATGAGGAAACTTCCTTGTGATTTGGTTAGGAGTCATTTGGATGTATACCCAGAAGTGGTATGGCTGGGTCCTGAGGCAGAGCTATTCCAAGTTTTCTAAGATATCGCCAGACTGATTTCCATAGTGGTTGTGCAAGCTTGCACTTCCACCAGCGACGGAGGAGTGGTTCCCCTTTCTCCACACTCTCACCAGCATGTGCTGTCATTTGAGCTTTTGATCTTAGCCATTCTGACAGGTGTGAGATGGAATCTTAGAGTCATCTTGAGTTGCATTTCTCTGATGATTAAGGATGCTGAGCATTTCTTCAAGTGTCTCTCAGCCATTAGGGATTGCTTCTTTGTGAATTCTCTGTTCCCCATTTTTTGATTGGATTATTTGGTTTCTTGGAGTTTAATTTCTTGAGTTCTTTGTAAATTTTGGATATTAGCCCTCTCTGAGATGAGGGGTTGGTGAAGATTTTTTCCCAATCTGTAGGTTGCCTTTTACCTTACAGAAGCTTTTCAGTTTCTTGAGGTCCCATTTATTGATTGTTGGTCTTAGATCCTGAGCTATTGGTGTTCTGTTCAAGAAGTTGTCACCTGTGCCAATGAGTTTGAGGGTTTTACCTACTTTCTCTTCTGATAGATTTAATGGAATACTACTCAGCCATCAGAAACAACGAAATCATGCAATTTGTAGCCAAATGGATGGAACTAGCAAAGCTCATCCTGAGTGAGCTAACCCAGACTCAGAAGGATGCACATGGCATCTATTCACTTATAATTGGGTTTTAGCCATATAGTACAGGATAACTATACTACAACCAATGCACCAAAGGGAACAGGAACATAGACTTTTTTTCCTGTCATTGAGATACTTTGCCCTAGTGGTGCTGCCTTGTAGGCCCCCAGTGTATGAAGAGGCTCTTGGCCCTCATATGACTACTGAACTGGGATGGGGGACTATTATGTAGGGACACTCCACTCCAGAGGAGTGAGATGGAAGGGATATGGGGTAGAGGGTGGGAGGGCAGGACTAGGAGGGGTAGAAAGAGGGCACTGTGATGAAGATGTAACCTGAAGTAATAAATAAATATATTTTTAAAAAGAACATTGAAAAAAAAGAAATTAAAAAAGTGTAGCTTACTAAGAATTTAGGAAAATGGTATGTTTCAAAGTTTAGCAAGGCATGTTTCTTGTATAGCAGATAGAATATGAAGATTCTTGTTTATGATTAAGAACTTCATGAGTAGGTCATATATGACTTTATTTTTCTAGTATCTTTTAATATCAAATCAGTGAATAGCCATAAGGTAAACATTCATTTAACTTAGCTATAGTTTCTGTGCTCTCATTCTATCTAAACATTCATTAGAAGTTTTCATTTTTATTTGATTTTTTTAAAATGTGTTTTAACCTGGATGTATGTGTATGTACCATGTGTGTTGCTTTGTACCTGGAGAGGCCAGAAGAGGTTGCAGATCTCCTGAAGTTGGAGTTGCAGGTGATTGTTGGGTACTGAGATTTGAATCTGGGTCTTCTGGAAGAGCAGCCAGTGCTCTTAACCTCTGAGCTATCACTCCAGTGCTCCCCATCTCATTTTTTTTTTTAAAGACAAGATTTATCTTACTGTCTAACTTTGGTTTGCATGGAACTTGCTTTGTAGACCAGGGTGGTCTTGAACTGACAGAGATCTGCCAGCTTGTGCCTCCAAATGCTGGGTTAAAGGCATGTGCATCTTCCCAGCTAGATTCTTTTTTTGTTTTATCATGTAGCCATCATGACAAACACTGGATTAATAAGTAGCTTGGTTTGTTCAGTAATTTATTGTATAATACTAGTGCTAGGGATAATCAAGGTAGAATGGTGTGTCTATCAAGAAATGATTGAGGGTTTTGGCATTTGTTTCATTTATATTTTTATGTAAAAAGTAGAGTAGAGGCCATTTCTTTTAGCTCTGTGAAATCCTTTTGTTTTTGATAGTTGGTTTTGGAGGATAGTGTGTTCTCTACAGTTATTTTGTTAAAGTCTGATGCTTGTGCAAAAGTCCTTAATGGAGAGTGACTTGATGTTCTTAGTCTGTCTTGATTTTTTTTTAAGTGTTCTTTAGTTTTTTCCTGTTCCTTGAATAAAATATTTAACTCGTTTGGGGAATAAAAATCCAAGACAAAGCACATTTTTTAGGTAAAAAATTTGATTGTGGATTTGATTCCCAGTACTCATGTGGGGATCCAATGCCCATGGTCATGAGGCATGCATGTGGTGCTCAGTGATACATTCCGGATCACAAACATTAAGTTTAAGATATGATTGTGGCTGGGCGTGGTGGTGCACTCCTTTAATCCCAGCGCTTGGGAGGGAGAGGCAGGCGGATCTCTGTGAGTTCAAGGCCGGCCTGGTCTACAAAGTGAGTCCAGGATAGCCAGGGCTACACGGAGAAACCCTGTCTCGAAAAAAAAAAATAAAACAAAACAAAAAAAGGATGTGATTGTTTATTTTCGTCGTTAAAGATAATAAGTGAATTAATTGACCTGCTTATAGGTTATACCAGAACATAAGTGAGAGAATAGGATTATGAAGGGAGACAATGCAGAAATAAATCTCTGTCTCCTAGTAAGACATCAGAACTCTTGGTTGAAAGAGGGATGAGGCAAGCAGGGATAGAGAGAAAAGGTATCCACATAATCTCTGCCTGCACCTTGGATTATTTTATGTCTTTTTAAAAACTAGTTAAAATGACTACCACTTTAAAAATGACTTACTTTCCTCATATGGTTTAATACATTATTAAGAACTTTGATAAAATATTTTCATTATTTTAATCTTAAAACATAGTTTTAGAATTATTGCACAATTAAAGGAAATATAGGTAGCAGTATTAAGATTGGCACAAACAAGTATAATGTATTTACTTAATAAGTATTTATCCTCTTTTTTAAAATGTGGTTTTATAATGGCCTTACTAGAATCAGTATTTGAGTTTCTGATTTTTAATTATCATTAAGTTGATAAATGCTGAAAGTGGAGTGTTTAGAAAGTTAAATGAATCTGTTCACATTTCTGTTCAACTTCTTCCAATTCCCTTAGATATTAGATATTAAATATAAATTGATCTAGATTGGGAATCACTTGACATTCTGTAGTCGCAGATGCATTAATTCAACACAAACTTTATGTGGTGTTTAGGTTATGGGAAGCTGGTTGGAAGCAGCGATACTACAAGAACAAATTTGATGTAGATGCAGCTGATGAGAAATTCCGACGGAAGGTTGTTCAGTCCTATGTTGAAGGGTTGTGCTGGGTTCTTCGATATTATTACCAGGTACCAAAAGAAATTTTCCTCCTCTAAGTTTTTGGCTAATCATTTTAGAAAACCAGTAATTTCTATAATTGCACAAATATTGAATATCCTTAGATAAAATCTATACTTGTTATTTTAAACTATCTACTAAAAATTATCATCATGAATAATATTTGTAAGGACTTGGAAGTTCCTTAGGAATTACTCTATCAATAAAATTTGGTTTTGTTGTGTTAAAGGATTTTAAGGATCAAAATGTTTGAGTTGGTCTTTAAGATGATTAAAGTTTAATGGGGTTTTGGTTTGTTCATTTAAATAGAATTTAAAAATAACAAATAGTATTTGACAGTCACTAAGTAACTAAAGAGAGGATATGGTGTGGGCATACCAATAAAGATTTGAAAGGAACTTGATTGTAACAGTTAGGATGTTACATGAAATGAATATTAATTGAACTGGTCTGTATCTGACTTGACCGTTCATTAATTGAGATGGTAAGAGGTAGACACATGAAAGATTGTAACATTGAGTTTGGTGACCTGGGATAGATGAAGTGGGTCAGTGTGGAGAGTGTCAGACAGTGGTGGGGAGATCCTTTCCTTCCTGCTTCACAGCACACTAGAAAGGCATATCTTTCTGTCACTGTTAACTTGCTTTGGTTTTGACTTTGGTATGTTTCTAATCCTTATAGTTAAGAGAAAGTACATTTTGGTTGTTTAGTTCTCAGCTCTTGTTGATAATTCCCAGTTACTACCTGCTTAGTAAATATCAGGTGAAAACTGCCTTTGGTTTTATTTGATGAAAGAAGCTCTGAGATTGGAAAGAAATGTCATCAGATATATTTTAAGGATAAATATCTTAACGAACTTGTGTTTGTGAATATAAAGTTTGATGTTAACTACTGACTATTCAAGAAGTTTTGCAATATTTTTTAAGTAAAGGAACTACTGATGTGAAGCAGACAGTTAAACGATATTTTGAACTAAGAAAAATTGATAAATGGAGTTTATATGAACAGGATGTTGTAGACTGATAGTCATAGTGTAATTTGTTTATTATGTTCATCATTAAGAGTATTTAGCTTTTACTTGTCATCAATGATTTTAGGGCTGTGCTTCCTGGAAGTGGTATTACCCATTCCATTATGCACCGTTCGCCTCAGACTTTGAAGGAATTGCAGACATATCTTCTGAATTTGAAAAGGGCACAAAACCGGTAAGCTTCAAGTTGATTGAAAAACAGGAATTTGAATTAGATAATATTCGGAAGTGTTTAAACTTTCCTTTTCTTGCAGTTTAAACCACTGGAACAACTTATGGGGGTTTTTCCAGCTGCAAGTGGTAACTTTCTACCTCCATCGTGGCGAAAGCTCATGAGTGACCCTGTAAGTCTTAGTGTTTAAAATATCTTGGTAACATTAGTCAGAGTTGCTTTTGCATATCATAGTTAAAAAACTGAAGTACAGAAAGAATGTGTTCTTCTATATATTTCTCACGGCATAATGTGCTGTTCTCTACTTTCTTTGACTGTGAGTATCCTACCCGGTAGATAAAACTGATTTGTTTTCAGTCTACATGTTCCTTTTTTTTTTGAGACAGGGTACTTACTAAGTAGCCCTGGAACTCCCCCTCTGTAGACCAGGCTGGCCTTGAACTCACAGAGCTCCACCTCTGACTCCCCAGTACCAGAATTAAAGTTTGAGTCACCATACCCTACATAACTATTTTTATTTGTTTCATCCCTGTATAATGACTTTAAACATTCTGTCTGATTTACCTAAAATTACCTCTAGGCTTGCTCGTGTGTGTGTGTGTGTGTGTGTGTGTGTGTGTGTGTGTGTGTGTGTG
>CAJQZJ010032307.1:1804950-1817362 GCA_907164525.1 Lophiomys imhausi
TGTGTGTGTGTGTGTGTGTGTGTGTGTGTGTGTGTGTGTGTGTGTGTCTGTGTGTGTCTGTGTGTGTGTGTGTGTGTGTGTGTGTGTGTTAAAAATTTGTGTGTGTGTGTGTGTGTCTGTGTGTGTGTGTGTGTTAAAAATTGAGACCCGTGTGTGTGTGTGTGTGTGTGTGTGTCTGTGTGTGTGTGTTAAAAATTGAGACCCATCCAGGAAGTAAGAAATGTTGAGTAACTAAACCCTTTACTGCCTGCATGTAACCTATAATTATCAGTTCTAAAATTCTTTTTCTTTGTTATTTTCCTATATCTGGTATTAGTAACCTCATACCTTAGCATTTAGAGAAAATATATCTCATTTCTTCATCGAGACTTGATGATTTGAACAAAAATCCTATCATGTTTTTGACAAGGTATGTGGCTTTTGATTTTGATTCCTTAACTTTCTTCCTGAAACAGGATTCTAGTATAATTGACTTCTATCCTGAAGATTTTGCTATTGATTTGAATGGGAAGAAATATGCATGGCAAGGTAAAATTTAGATATTATTCCTTTTTTGTGTACTTTTTTTTTTTTTTTTTTCTGTAGCTCTGACTGTACTGGAACTCGGTTTGTAGACCAGGCTGGGCTCGAACTCAGAAATCTGTTTCCCTTTCCCTCCTGAATGCTGGGGTTAAAGATGTGCACCACCACTGCCTGATTTATTTACAGTTTTTAATAAAGCTGATCAGTCATGACTTACAGGATAAAAAGAATTCTGGAAGCCATATTTATTATTTATAATTAATGTGAAAAGTGGATATATCCATTCAATCCATGATGGTCAATGATTGATACTAATTTTAATAGTAAAATTCTGATAAATAGTAACCTGTTGAAATATGTTAAAACTATAGGTCTAGTGTTCTTTGTGATGTTTTTCTTCAGTCAGTAACCCATTGTTACCTTTCAAGGCTGCTGAGAAAGAAAAACAGTCATGCCTATTTGGGGTTGTGAAAACTTGTAACAAATATATTAGAAACTTAACAGTTGGCATTCATTTGTTTTGCCTGTTTTTAAAATTTAAAATTTAAAAAACAAAATTTTTTAAAATTATGTAGAAAAGGCAGTTTAACTTATTTTATGTTCATCGGTGTTTTGCCTGTATTTATGTATGTTCTAGGGCATTAGATCCCCTGGAATTGGAGTTACAGACATTTGTGAGCTGCCATGTGGGTGCTGGGAATTGAACCCGGGTCCACTGAAAGGTCAGCCAGTGCTCTTAACCACTGAGCCATCTCTCCAGCTAGAAAAGACAATTTTAAGATTCATAACTAAATTTAAGATGTTATTCACTACTCAACAAATGTTGATCATTGAATATAAGACACAGTTTAAAAAAAAACCAAAACAACAACAACAAAACTTCCTCCGGATGGGCTGCTTGGTACTCAAGTGGATCCCCTAACAATTGGAACAGAGACTATCTCTGACTTGGACAAGGTTGCCTCCCTCTAGATCCTATTTCCTAGCAGAGCTGCCTTGCTTGCCTTAGTAGAAGAGGAGGCAATTAGTCCTGATTCGATTTGATATCCTAAAGTGGTTTGGTACCAGGTTGTTAGGGGAGTATGGGGGAAGTAGGTGGGAGGGTGGGACTGGGAGGGGGAGGGGAATGGTAATTGGAAAGTAAAATAAACAAATTAATAAAAAAATGTTCCTCACCAAATTATCCTCTTCTGCTGTACCCTTTTCTAGCTTACTAAGCTCAGAATTGTGAGGCACAGGGTCATGTAAACAATGTACTGATTGAATAGCTTGGAAGTAGCTCTGTGGTTGGTCATTTGTCTGGCATGCACAAGCACCTTTGATCCCAGCAATCATACAACACTGACCCCTCACCCCCAAATACTGTACTTAGAAGTTTGAAGGCATTCGGGGGTTGGCTTTTGGTTTAAGCAGTGATAATTTCATAATACTTTAATATAATGATATTGAAAAACGCATTCTGTATATTTTAGCTATGTAAATATGCTTTGTCATATGGAGATAGGAAAATGGAGGGGTAATAAAAGAAGTTAAGTAAATATATTTGTTTATTAAGTATCTAATACAATCTTTGCTTAGATTTGCTAAATAAATAAGTAAATATTTAAATATATAAACACATAGATTACTTGCCAACTTATAATTATTGTAGTATTTGTACCAGTGACAGTGAATCTTTTCAACATAGTAATTCTAGGGAGAAGATAAAATAATGCCTAACAGTTTGAATTTTCCAATATTCTTGTCAGTTATTTTTTCTGAGTTTTTGTTTTCTTTTGAACTACCCTAGCCACTATGAAATGGTAACTCACAACAGCTTTACTTTACATTTTCCTGTTGATAATGACAGTGATTATCTTTTCATGTGCCCTTTGGGCATTTATATCTTTATAAAGAAATATCTATTCAAATCCTTTAAGTTGTGTTCAGTTTTAATTGTTGAATTAAGGTTTTTTTTATAATGTGAACATTAATCCTATTTGATATGATTTTTGTATATTTTCTCCAGTTCTGTCTGTGGGTTATCTTTTCACTTTGTTAGGGTGTCCATTAGTGTCAGAAACGTTTTGGTGCTCTACTTTATCTATTTGCCTGACTTTGTATATCCAGGATGTCATTTGCCAAGTCCAGTATCATGAATCATTGGCTATTTCCTTCTAAAATTTCAATCTTCAGTCATATTTTGACCTAATATTTGTGTATCAGATAAGGATCCAAATTGATTCATTCATATGTGGATATCTTTTCTATGCATCAGTTAAAAAAAAACTTTCCTATTGAGTGGTTTTGGAACTCTTTGTTGCAAATAATTTAACTATTGTCAAGGCTACTTTTTCTTTTAATGACAATACTGTGCTGTTTTAACTTACATGTCAGAAACTTTATTCTTGCTCAGAATTTTTCTAGGGTATTTTGGGTCTGTATTAGTTGCTTATTTCTGTGACAAAATGCTTGACAAAAGTGACCTATGAAAGGAAGGGTGTATTTTGGTTTACTCTCCCCTTCTCAGTTAAGCTTCTGTGGAGACACCTTTACAGATGTACTCAAAGGTGTCTCCCAGGTGGCTCTAAACCCAGTCAGCCAAGCTGCCAGGAAAGGTTAACCATTATAGGCTCTCTTGGAAAGTTTATGTTTTAAGGTGGCTTAAATGTGAGGTTTTGGCCGGGCGTGGTGGTGCCTTTAATCCCAGCACTTGGGAGGCAGAGGCAGGTGAATCTCTTAGTTCAAGGCCACCCTTGTCTACACAAAGTAACCCTGTCTCAAAAAAACAAACCAAAACAAAACAGAAGGAAAGAAAGAAAAAAATATAGCTTATAACACAATTTTAAAACTTAGTGGAAATAATGTTAATGTATTACTTGGTTAAGTTCTTGCCTGGGTTGATTATAACTTAAAATGATAGGAAGAAAAATGTAGCTGGGCACTTAAAAAAATTTTTTTTGAGTGTGTATACTTTTACAACATTATATGTAACTTAATAGCAATATTGTGATTTTATACAATTTGTTATATATGAAATAGTTTTTATTTATGTTTTATAAATGAACAGACAACTTAGGTAATTTGATCAAAGTTCATGGTGGCGGAACTGAGATCTGAACCCAGGATTCTGACTGTAAAAGAGCTCTTTTGAAGTGACTGTTTATCTGAGCATAACTACTGCCTGAATTGGTTTGGGGTGAATGAGAGAATCAGGTGAGGTAGTGCATGGACCCTAGTGTTCAGGGTCAGAGTTACTGCTGATCTGACTTTGACCGCCGCACACTGCTGTTAACCAATTCTTTCTCCACTAGGCAACAGAGGTGGTTTCTTGCTGATTTTATCACTGTCAGTGGCACTTCAAGTTGTTTCCTGATTGGATTCTACTTCTGGAATTATTACTGTAGGAAAGTTTTATTACAGGAAAATCTTATAGGGCTTTCTTTAACTCCTAAGTCATGGATAGAAAGTAAAAGCTAAATACTGATTTGAGTATTTGTTGGTATATTTTTCCCAAGTGTATGACTGAATAAAATTTGAACAGCTCCTTTATTTCCCTGTTTGTTAGTAATTGAATTTGCCTTACCTAGGTAACAGATACTGATAATTTTGAGATCACTTCTTTTAGGCACTGCAAAATTTATACTAGAACTTAGATTCTTACATGACAGTAAAGTCAAATGTTTCTTTACTGAGAAAAGAATAGTAACTAAGTAATGTCTGCTTTGGAAGCCTTTTCATTTCTTAAAATTTTCAAATACAGTTGGTTGGAGTGGTGGTTGTTTTAGAATTGTTTAGTTGTAGCTACTTTAATTTTTATTTGGCAAAATACTATTTTTTCTGTATTCTACCAGAACAAAGATATGCTTCAGTAAGTTTTAAAAGGATTATAATAGATACTGTATTAATGATAAGCTTCCCTAAAAATGATAACCATAGACTGATGTAAAATAATGACTTTAATTCAGCACACTCTGGGGCCATTTCCAACCCCCACATGGACAGTGTTCTCTACCCACTAGTAAGATATTTAGGTAAGGCTCTAAAGAATGTTTGCATACAAATTAATCAGATGAAAATATAAGCAGTGGTATGGAAGCTTGAACGTTAAAGAGACTTTTCATTAGTCCAGAAATAGAACTTCAGAGTATGTTAGGTAAATGACCTCATTTTACAAAGAGTTGAGAAAGATGAAAGAAAAGCTCAAGTTCTAGGAAAATGAGCTACTGCTTGGCACGAGGGCCCTAGTAAGGTGACAGCATTGTAAGTATGAAATATGTGGGGACATTTTTGGTCATTACCACCACATATGAAGATATCTGCATCTGAGTTTTGGCTACATGACAAAATAGAGTTCAGTTCTAATGTCTTTGTGTTTTTTTACTAGATATTTGCTAGAATGTTCATTTGAACCAATGAAAATCTAAAATTAGGTGCTTCTAACAGTCAGATGGTTCATTGTTTTCCTCAGGTGTTGCTCTGTTGCCATTTGTGGATGAGCGAAGGCTGCGAGCTGCACTAGAAGAGGTGTACCCAGACCTCACTCCAGAAGAGAGTAAGAGCCACATTGCCACGTGCTCAGTGTTGAGTCTGTCCAACGAGGCTTCATTTCTATATAACATTAGACTTTTACATTTGTCAAATTGCTCATATAGAAGACATAAATTATTGATTTGTCTCTTTATAACAGATATTAACTTTGCTTCTTAGTCTGTTATCTGTAAAGGGAGTACTAAATAATTGCAATTTTTAATTAAAACTATTTACTAAGTTTGTTAAAGGCTGATGTTCAGTTGGGCTTTGGTGGTACAATCCTGTTATCCTAGCACTGAGGGGGCTAAGGCAGGAGGATTGCTGAAAGTTCAAGTTCAGCTTGGTCTACAATATGAGACCCTCAAAACAAAAAAGTTACACTTCAAGAATATCTCTTGAGCTGGACCTAGGAGACAACCAGTTATTATATCTGACAGTATGAAGTCAAAACTAGTGAGAATAGATTAAGACAGTCACTTCGTACTGATTAAAGAACAATCATCAAGAGGATGTTAATATTCTAAACCCTGAACACAAGTGCATCCAGTTATAATAAAATGAGTACTGCTAGAGATAATGTCACACATTAAACCCAGCAATTAACAGGTAATCCTGACAACAAGTATCTGAGTTAAATGACATCCTAGATCACATGGACTGAGCAGATAATTTATAGGACATTTCATCCCATGTAGACTGCAGAGTATGCATATTTCATAGCAAACCATGAAACTATCTCTAAAATAGATCCATATTAGGACATAAACCAAGTCTTAACAGATGGAGGGAAATGGAAATAATTCCTTGTATTCTGTCTGATCTTGCAGGAATAAGACTATAAATCAACAGTGAGAAACCCTTAGAGCATCCATAAACCTGTGGACATTAAACAATACACTACATAACAATGACTGGTCCTTGAAGAAACTAAGAAGGAAATAAACATTCCTAGGTTAATTAGAAAAAGAAAGAATACCCTTTGACCTTTTGATTCTTTAATGACATGCCCACACAAAAATACTCTTACGCCTTAGGAAGCCATTACTCATTTTCTCCATCTGCCTTCCTCCTGTTATCATTCAAAGGATTAACTTTTCTTGAAAGAGTTAGATAAAACAGGCATTTACTCCTAGAGGCCTAAATGGAAATATTATTCTGCATAAAAAGTAGCATTTTATAATTAAGGCAGAGTATTTAGATTGGGAAATTGTGAGGTTGAACTGTTTTGAAAATTTTAGTATAAATATAACAAGTTTAAGAAACTTTTGATTCGTTTTGTCATGATATAGTTGTTTGTGTTTCCTTAGAGAATGTTTGTATCTTATGCAAGACTTCAGCTACTTCATAACTAAGAAAGTTTTGCCCTGTATCTTGCCCTGTATTCAAATGTGTCTTAGAGTTACTACTCATTGTTGAAAACTCATTTCAGAATATTATTTCTTCCATAGAGGCACACACCACACACTCAAGCTTGTCACTTATAAACTATTTTTTGTAAACACTGTGCTGGAATTAGTTTAGAAGTGCTTTTCTTTATTATAGCTTCATAAAAATAGGTCTTATTAGATGTCATTGCTTGACTGTGGTCTTCTGCTTTTTTATTTAGACAGGAGAAATAGTCTTGGAGGTGATGTTTTGTTTGTGGGAAAACTTCATCCACTACACGACTTCATTTTAGAGCTGTACCAGACAGGTTCCACAGAGGTACAGTATACATACACTTTGTTTAATAATTGAGAATACACACATGCTGTGTGTGCGCTCGCGTGCGTGTGTATGTGTGTGTGTGCGCACACATGTATGTGTGTGACATTTAATTTACTTTTAACCTTTTCTAAGCATAAAATTTTGTGGCGCTGAGTGTATTTGTGCTATTGTACAGCTAGCACTACTGCCTGTCTGTGGAACTTTTTCACTGACCCACACATAAATGCTATGCCCATAGACAGGGTTACATAACATCTCCCCATTCTGTGATCTCCTAGAGTCAGATGTTTATCTTTCTCTGTGAGTCTGCTTATTCTTGGTTCCTTATATAACTTAACTCTAACAGTATGAATCTTCGTTTGTCTTGGCGTATTAAAGTTCATCTATGTCGTAGGCATTACCCAAATGCCATTTCTTTATATGACTGATTAATTTTCAATAAGAAGCAAATGCCACAGTTTGTCAGTTCACCTGCTGATCGATCCTTGGTTTGTTTGCTCCATCACCCTCTGAATTTATGTGAATTTAAGAGAAGGCGAGCACAAGTCTCCACTGCATCCTCGTGTTCCATCCTTACATTTACATTATAGGAATGCGTTTTTCCACAGCCAATAGATGTGCCACCTGAATTATGTCATGGGATTCAAGGGAAGTTTTCTTTGGATGAAGAAGCCATTCTCCCAGATCAGTAAGTGCCCACTTGGATATCATTGAGACAACTAGAAGGAAGCTTAGTTAGTTTTCCTTTTTGTTTTCTGTCTTATATTCTAGGAATAGTGTGAAAATTGTATTTATAACAAATTTGTGCTGTATTAAAATAAGGACATGGATTCAAAGCCCAGCTCTAGCATCTAGCAGCTTTGCTGCCTTCTGTGGGGCTTTCTGGGTTCCTGAAACTAAGGTACCTACACAGTCAGAGCTGGTGTCATGCTATTACTATTTCAATGTCATTTGCTTTTTCCATTCTTTTCTTGAATACACAGTGTTTTCAGAGGCAAGATGTGGTTTAAGAAGCAGAAAAGAGTACTGAAATAAGTTAGCCAGATTTGTAGATTTAGAGAATGTAATAGTGATAACTTCTTTTTCTTTGGCTTTTTAAAATGCAATTGCTTTATACTGAAATATTATTTATGTTAATTTAGTTTTTTAAAATTTAATAAACAGGTACTTATAGCCAACATAAAAGTATTTTGATATCCTTCCTAATTTTTTCCCTTTCCATTGTGTGTATGTGAATGTGTACAAGTGTGTGCATATATTCACTTGAGTAGAAACTAGACAGCTATATTGGATACCTTCCTCATTTGCTCTCTACCTTTTTATTTTCCTTTTCTTTTTTTGACACAGTTTCTCTCTGATCCTGGACCTAGCATATTGCCTACACTGGCTGGCCAATAAGTACCTCAGACCCTTCTCTCACCTTCTCCAGCCCTAGTATTACAAGGACAAGTTGCCATGTTTAGTTTTCACATGGTGCTAGGGATTAGAGCTCAGGTCTTCATGCTTGCATAGCAGTTTACTGACTAAATCATTTCCCCAGCCCCACTGCATAATTTTTAAGAATGTAAAAGAGTCCTGAGACCTGAGGTTTGTTTTCTTTTTTTTTTGTTTTTGGAGACAGGGTTTCTCTGTTTATCCATGGCTATCCTGGACACACTCTGTTGAACAGGCTGGCCTTGAACTCACAGAGATCCACCTGCCTCTGCCTACCAAGTTCTGGGATTAAAGGTGTGCACCACCACGCCTGGTGAGACAAAAGAGTTTTTTAGACAGCTGCCCAGGGCACATATTCAGGGGAGGACTTAACAATCATGGAGTGTGTTGAATATTTTAGAGATGCTACAATATAGTATCATAACAGTGAGTGGTAGTTTGTGAGAGATATTTATTCTCTGTGCTCTGTCAGGCCTTTGTCACATCTTTTTTGTCAATCTGTTTAATAACCTCTTGTGGTTTACAGTTGTATTTCTCTGGTTACTACTGAGATTAAATATCTTACAGTTAAATTTTTTTCTTCTTCATTACATGAATTCTTGTTTGTGTGGGGGTAAGTGCATGTGAGTGCATATAGTTGTGGAGGCCAGAAGAGGGCATCAGAGTACCATAGAGCTGGCATGATGGGAGATTGTGAGCCTCCTGGCATGGGTGCTGAAAAGAACTTGGCTCCTTTGGGAGAGTAGGGATTACTCATAACTGCTGAGCCCTTTCTCCAGCCCCCATTCAACTTTATATATATATTTTTTGGTAGTCTCTTCTTGCCCCCTTTGAATTAACTGGGGGAGGGGGAATGTCTTTTGTTCTGTTTTATGGATTCTAATATAAACCCTTCGTCCATAATTGTTTTATACTTACAGTAAACAGGATCATCTCATAAAGGTATTTTTGTTAGTGCATTTTAACGAGTTAGTTTTCCAAAGCCTGACAAATATCCATCTAATTGCCCACACAGTTTCAGTGTGCACACGGGTGATTTTTCTTGTTTTCCTTTAGAACAGTATGTTCCCCCGTGCCCCTGTTACGGGACCTGACACAGAACACTGCAGTCAGGTAAGTTTTCTAGAATTCAGAGCATTTGTCCAGGGCACAGCTTAGCATTTAAAAGTGAATTTTAACAGTTTCTAATTTACAAGGAAATGGCAGTGTTAATTCACCAGCTCTTTGAGATTGAGAGTCCTCGTGTTGCAGACCTCAGAGCAGCGCCTCTTGACTTTAAATTATGTATATTGTTAAGGTTACTGATTTAACAAGCATGCTTATCTGTTTGCTGGTTTCCCCTGACAACCTCTGATTCTTTCAGGATTAGGAAAGTGGGAGGTGGAAACGGGGTTTGTGGGTAACATGTCATACAGAAGCAGACAGACCTTTCTACCCCAGTGGCTCACACTGCTTCACTGCTGTTGTAATTGTTGCTATAATTGTGCTCCTACAGAATTAAAATACTATGTAGTATATTTTACTTAAGATTAGCTAAAAAATGTATCCTTCACTTTAGCATCTTCCATTGGGTTAAAAAAAAAAAAAAGGAAGGTAGCCATTGCAAATAAAAGTCAGCACACTCACTGCTTCTCTGTGTGATATAATTACAGATCTTGGTGCCAGAATATATGTTTTGTTATTGTCTTTGGTAAAGTTTAGGCAAGACTAAAGCAAATGCATTTAAGAATTTGGTAAATGCCTGATAATTCTAAGTCCTTCTGACCCATGTTAAAATTGCTTAAAGTTTCAAGATATACTTTAGATTTTACTTAAATTTCTCATTGCAAAATATAACTAGTTTATTTCCCAGCTTAAATGAATTTAGTTAGTAGCTAATTGCCATTCTAGAAGGGCTTATTTTTTTAACATATATATATATATTGCTGTTCGTCTTTATATAGTTTGTTCTGACTCTGTCTTTGTCCTTTTGTTTGGGGAAGTACAGACTTTAAAGCCATGCTCATAAGCTCATCACAAACAGTCTGGCTCTGCCACATTAAATGTGAACACTGTATTAACCTGTGGGGTCTCTGCCTCACATTGATGCTTCTGGCCAGTTAATTACATTAGTTTTCTTTTTGAATTGTCACATTTTTGTTTGTTCTCCTTGAGTTTCCTGCATTTTTCAAAGGCTTTACTGCCTAGCCCTCTAGAAATAGTTAATTCTACTCAAGCTTCCAGTTAGGATAGAGAAAATTGTCCAGAGGAGAGTTACAGGTCAGTGAACAAGTCCTGGAGTACTTGGGGGTGATAGATGCTGTTGCTGATGCTGGTTCATTGTTTCTGAACTGGACGGCCCTGTAATGCTTGATGCAAATATGCCCGCTGTGCTCATTAAGTTTACAAAACAACAAGAGTAGGTACGTATTCAGCTGTATGTTGAAAGTTTAACTTCAAACATGGAATTTTTTTTAGTTAATTTTCTAAAGATTTGTGGAAAACTCGAGCTAATTTTTACCTTACAATGTAATTTTCAGTATTTTCTCTGAGAGATGGTAATGAGGCCAAGATCCAGTTTTCTGCAACTGTGTGTGTGTGTACATGTACAAGTTATATATTCCAGTTATATTTGTTTGATAAATGAAGATCAAAAAAATAGAACCTTCTAGTCATTTATTTTGACTCTTCTATTTTCCTTCAGCCAGTGTCTCCTTCCATTCCTGAGAAATTCGTTCTTCAGATTGACTTGAATTGGTTCCTGCCGTATCTGGTCTTATCTTTAGTATTGAGAAAGTGTATTATTATACAAGTTAGTAGAGTACCTCATGTTCATAGAAAGACTGTAAGCAAACATAACTTGCGGCCTGAGAGATCTTTTATTTCTTTCAATACTGGTTTCCTAAGCCAATCAGTGTATTAGATGCTTAACTTTGACTATATCCTAGATATTTCCTTTAATTGTCCTCATCTTTTTTTTTCTTCACTCTTTTAATTTGTTTAGTCATCGTGTTTTTTCTAACAATTCCTTGCTAACTGTAAATGTATAAATCATTCTATGTATGACTTAAATTATTAAAAAACTTATCTCCCCAGTACAGCAGCATAATGCCTGTTCTGAGGCATGCACACACACTCCTTGTCTGCTTCCCATGCCTGTCATAGCTTAGAGCAGCAATTCTTAACCTTCATAGTGCTGTGCCCCTTTTATGTAGTTCTTCATGTTGTGGTGACCCTCCAGCCATAAAATTATTTTTGTTGCTACTTCATAACTCTAAATTTGCTACTGTTATGAATCATAACGTGGATATCTGATATGTGACCCCTGTGAAAGGATCATTTGACTCCCAAAGAGGGTTGTAACCTACAAGTTGAGAACTGATTTAGAAGAGCCATGACTCTATGGCCTGAATCTCCTCTGTCTCAGGGTTTCTCTCTTGGCATTTTGGCTGGTCCTTTCAATGTCACCTTGACCTTTATGCCCTTCTCTCAATGCTTGAAATGCTCTTCCCTTCTGTGTGTGTGTGAGCTAGCCTCCATTGCCTTTTTTGTTTTTCTGTTAAAGTGTGCAATTTGTATAATGTTACATGTGACATTTTCAGCATGACATTTTCTTCAAAAAGGTGTCTTTCTCAAACTTTACTCTGATCACCTTTGAATAAATGAGGCAAAGAATAGAACATTTCATCTCTTTAGGAAGGGTTTTTTTCTTAATTAATTAGGTCTCATGTTAATGGAATTTTAAATGTAACGATTACTACAGTATTTATAAGGCTCACAACAGGCAGATAGGTAACTCAGAATCAAAAGCCTGAAGGAAGTAGAATACACACACTCAACAACAGATTTGATGGTGGAAAACACTTGGGAGGGTTTAGCTACTGCTGCCTACACTACAGTCCTGTGTAGGACACTGAACTGGTTAACCTTTCCCGATAGAATGTCACAATTCTACAAACTCTTTAAGTGCTTTAAAATGTCAAGTATATGAGTCATAAAATCTTCCCTGCAAGAACAGTTTATATTGGCATGCTGGTTTAGCATTATTACAGAGTATATAGGGAAAGGTAAAGTGAAGCTTCTTATTTGGAGTTTTTCTCTGCTTTGAAAACCATGCGAGAATTCTCAAACAGTAATGTTAAGATAGCATTTAAAATGTCAGAATAATTCTTTTTTGTTTTAAAATTTGTTATTATACATGCTGCCCAACACACACACACACACACACACACACACACACACACACACACACACACAC
>CAJQZJ010032307.1:1817372-1834302 GCA_907164525.1 Lophiomys imhausi
CACACACACACACACACACACACACACACACACACACACACACACACGGTACATGGTACCTCCCCCATGCAGCAGGTGAATGGTGCCCCCACCACAAACACACACATTCATGAAGGGAGGGAGGGAGGGACAGAGGGAGAATGAATGTGCATGTGGATGTCAGAGGACAGCTTTGTGGAGTTGATTCTTTCCTTCTACCTTTATGCTGGTTCCAGAGATCAAATTCAGGTTGCTAGGCTTGTGCAGTAAGTGCTTTTACCCTGTGCACCATTTGACAGCTTCTCAGAATAATCCTTAAAAAGAACTAAGTCAGAGGAGATGCTGTGCATGTATTTTATTGGGCATATAAATAAACATATTAGTTTCCTTATTTTTAAGGATATTTAGGATTTATATTCTTTTAATTAAAAAATTTTTATTATGTGAATTTCATATCATTCACCCTGTTCCCTCTCATCTCCCACCTCCCCTCAGACACACCTTCCACACTTGCAATCTTTCCCAGCATAAAAAAATAAAATCTCAGTATGGAGGCTGCAGTGTGTCTCAGTGTGTGTCCCACAATATTTCCTTTTGTCCACACATTTGCTTGCAAATGTTCATAAATGACTCCTTGGTCTGGTATGAGGCCTCTTGTTTCTGCTACTTTGTCAGTACTGAAACCTCATTGGAACTCCTCTCAGATATGCTGTAACTGTCCTGTGTCGTGGAGATCCTGTAGTTTTGGGTTGTGGAACTGGCCTCTTCTTGCATCAATGGGGTAGATATTAGGGTGGGCCAACTCAAAGCCATGGTTCTGGACCTGAAACCTCCACTTACAGGGCCAGTTCTACAATGGAAAGGTGCAGGGCCTGCTCTCCCGAGTGCTGCAGCATGTGAGGGGGCAGGAACAGCTCTCCTGCTCTTGTGACTCCATGTGGGCCAGGTCTCCTGTTGGCCAGTGGTGTTGAGGGCAAAAGGGAGGGGAGGGAATCTCTCCCTAGCCACCACTACCACATAGCACACAGAAGGCAGGGCTGGCTCACCCACAACCCCAAGACCAGCTATAGTGCGCTACCCAGGCCAGGTGCAGGGCCTGCTCTCCTGAGTGCTGCAGCATGTGAGGAGCAGGGACAGTTCTCTTGCTCTTGTGACTCCATCTGGGTCACAAGATCTCACCCTAGAGCTGGGTATCCACAACCCCCACATCCAGGGCCAGGCAGAGTTCTTCTAGTTTCTGACTTGTTTCCTGTCCTGGGAGCCCATCTAGTACTTGCCTGGTACAGGTCTGGTAGTCATCACAGGCTACCCCATGGTGCCAGCATTGTGTTGGTGTTCAGCTTGCTTTTTTTTCCAGGGGTGTTAGGCTACTATTCATTCAGATGTTCATAGGTCAGAACACTGAATGTAGATATAGCTTCTCTCCTCTCTGCCACCAACTGATGCACATGTGACATAGCAGCCACATCTGCAATGCCTCTAGGGGCAGGAGATTTATATTCTTATTTATTTCACCTGTATCACATTTGTGAGGCGATTAAAATGAGAGAAAGTTAACTGGCAAGGAAGGAGTACACTATACTCCCAACTGGTAGGAGGAAACCAATGTTGAATTAGCATTGTTATATAAGTGGTTGGAAAAAACAAGTAAAAATGTTCTCAGGTGCATGGAGTTGTATGGAATAGTGTAAATCTGAGCATGGTTCTCTGGCTTCAGTGAAGCAGCTTGTTGAGTCCATAAGCTGGTCTGGTTTAGAAGCTTTTGTTTCGTTAAACTTTAACAGCTAGTGCTCTACTATAGAGCTATAGCTCCTCTGCCACATGCCATTCTGTTATTGACTCGCCTTTTTCTTGGACTTATGTGAGGGTTAGGGTGTTCTTCTCCTCTCTCTTTTAGTGTTTCTGCTTCCTCTTCCCAGAATAATTGTATACAACTGGTCCCTGTTTCTGGTTGTGGAGATTATGGATAGTCATTTGTATGTTTCCTTTCAGTGCTCTGCCTAAACAATTAAAAAAAAATAAACCTGAGAGAGGTGAAGGGGCATGAAATGTTTGGACCCATATAAAAGAGTATCCTTAGCCAGAGCTATCTCTACAGGTGAAGGTGCTTACCCTCAAACCTGCTAGCCCAAGTTCAGTCTCTGAAGCCCACACAGGAGTAGAGAACCAGGTAACTTCTAGAAGCTGTCTCTGACCTTCACACTTGTGCCACAGCATTTGGACCACTGGATGGATGAATGTATGTATGGATGTATTATGGATGGATGGATGGATGGATGGATGGAAGGAATGTTTTTTAAAGGCTCTTGAGCCTTAATAGATTCTCCCCTTTGGATTTTTGCTAATGAGTTTTTGTTTTAGGAAGTGAGTTTATGTTGTTGTGGCTGACATCATCACTTTGGAAACTACATTTCTTTACAAAAATAAAAACACAGAAGGCCTTAATATGCATTCTTTTTGAAGATTTCAAATGTAAGTGTCCTTAACTTTAGGAGAAAGACTCTCTATTATGTCCTCAGCCAAAGGAAAGAATGATGTAGTCTTTAAGATTATCTTTGACCACTGAGTTAGAATGTCCAAATTTATTTTTAGATACTTTTGTTTCTCTAAATCATACATACTATTTTAAGTGTAAAAACTATTATGTAGGTAGGGTTCTAAGGGAAGCTTGGGGAATTGACTTGAAAAAAATTCTCCCTTTCAGAGCATGAGTATGGAAGATGGAAATTTTACACAATTAAAGGAATTGTACATGAAGTAAATTACATATTTTTGGTAAATAAGTGATTTTCTTTTCCCAAATGTTAGTATCACCTCTTTTTAAATCTCTTATTATTACCTCATTAAGGGCATGCTAGTGGATACCTTTATTCCCAGCACTTAGGAGGCGAGGCAGAGGCAGGCTGATCTGAGTTTGAGGCCAGCCTGGTCACAGAGCCAGAGGAGATGATCTTTGACACCCCAGGACTATTTTATTTTCCTGGGAGCTTGTTATTTTGCCACTTCTCTTCATTTTCTTAGTTCCGGGTCATTCAGTTTGTGACTTGTCTTCATCTCAGCCCGCCATCAGAACCTGAACATTATTCTAGTTTAATTTCCCCATTCCATGTGCTTACTGAGATCTCCATATCATCTCAAATGCCTAATGAAGGCTCTTGCCTAAACTCTCTAGACTTTTTCCACATGAGAATAAAGCTTTGAGAGTTTAAGGCATTTGTTGTATGTAATTGTAGAACAGTACGAGCTTTGTGTGTCCCTTGGGAGTATTTAATAAGTACTCAGATAATTTTTGTAGGGTTTACAGGTCTCCCAGATCCCTATTGAGAAGGGCTACTTCAATTAAATTTAGTTTTTCTTTGGTCTTGGGAAGAAGACCCTGCCTTTGTTCCCTTAAAAAAAAATACCTTAGTTGAAATATTTGACTTGTATTTATTTGAGTGTACTGCAGGTGATAATTTTTTTGGGGGGCTATGCACATCACAATTTAAAAATATACAGTAATCCACTGTATACACCACATTTCTTTATTATTTATACAAGGGGATTGCCTTATAGGCATTGTATTTTTAGGGTTTTTGTTTATTTATGTTTAGAATCGTAAAACTTTTCCATAATGGGGCTATTACATGTATCCCTACAGACAGTATGTGGGGGTTCCTTTTCCAACCAACTCAGGAGGCTCAGGCAGGAAGAACAAAAATTTATGGCCAGGCGGGCTATGTAGTGACCAGTAATTAGAACTATTAGAACAGGGAAAATACTTGAGGATTTGGAGTAGTCAAGATCTTAAATGCACAGACAACAAAAGCAAAGCAGCAGTAAAGTGAACCTACAGAATGGGCTGCCTGCTACCATCTTAAAAAATTGACCAGTATTTAAAATCCCCTTTCTATATCCTCACCAGCATTTGTTACGTTTTATTTTTGTTAGACTGTTAAATTGAATTTCCTTGCTGACTAGTGACAGTGTTTCCCTCATGTATTTGCTGGCCATGGTCTTTTGAGAAATGCCTGTTAGCCTTTAAGTTTTGGTGTTTCCTTACATACTCTGGGTATTATAGCTTCTGACTGGTCAGGTAACTGTCTTCCATTCTATAAATAATCTCTGCCTACTGTAAATCCTGAAGCATTTTCCTTGTTCTAGTAGTTTTATAATTGCTGGTTTTATATTTATGTCTTTGCTTTTGAGTTGATTGTTTAAGGTGAGACATGGCACCTAGCTTTTATTTTTCTGCATATGTATATGCATTTTCCCAATATTATTTGTTAAGCAGACTGTTCTTTCTCCATTATATGCTCTTGATGTGTTGTTATATTCAGTTGGCTATAAAGACATGAATTAATTTCTGGAGTTTTGTTCTGGTTTGCTGGTTTCTGTGTCTGTATTTTGAAGTCAAACTCTGTAGTACATGTTTGTTTTTGTTCAGTATGCTTTAATTGCTGTGGGTCCTTATGGTTCTGTGTTGATTATGTGATTATTCTTCATGATTCTGTGAAGACTGGCATTTGTAGTTTGGTGGTTATTGCTTTATATCTTTAAACTGCCTTTGGTAATATGAACATTATGACACTATTAATGATTCTGTTTCTTGTACTTTGGGTAGCTTTCTAGCTTTTTGTATATCCTCATTGTGGGGACCTGGGAAATGGAGACTTGAGAGAAATGCCTGCGGCTGGGAAAATGAAAGTAACTTGTGGGGGATATCTAAGATGGTGCCCAGCGGAAAGATGCCAGGGGTGGGGTTGAAACCGGATCGTGGTATAGCTGATTGGGTGAGCAAGACTTCCGTGCTTGTGATCAGTGCATGATCACCATGTTACCAGGCTTGTGCTATGTAATGTAATAGGATGACCTTTAATGTGATTGTCCCACATACCCCCATGTGGAAACACCCTTTTGGTTCTGTATATAAGCTAGGGGACAAAACATTAAAAAGGGGAAATTCTTAGACATCACCCCTGTCGTGTTTGTCTTCAGAGTGAAGGCTGGAGAGTCATGGGCAGCGTACTCACTTTTCCCTGAGAACCCCCTTATGTGGTGATCGTCCTATATGGCCCCACACCTCATATGAATTTTTTTTGTCACTATCATAATTTCTGCCATATTGTGCAGTAAGAACACTAGGGATAAAGATAGTTGTTATAAGTAAAACGGGGGTATAAGATGAACCAACTAACTAAATGAAGTATTGTTCAGTAGTTCTTTGTATTTGTGGTAACTTTTCAGTGTGATTAGTATGTTTAAAATAATACAATTAAGTCTCATTAAGTATTTTTGTGTTTAACACATAGATCCTAGTTGTAAAAATAGTGATATTGAACAAGAAAGAAAATAATTAGCTGACTCAGAATATCAACTAATTAAGTAAAGCCTTTTTCAGTAAAAAGTTTTTAACTGAACTGTAACAATGAACTGTAATCATAAGAGTAATTTGGAAAAATATTTTAAAAAGATAGGATTGACCAAAAGATAATGATTACACAGAGAAAAACACAAATAATAAATTGAAACATGTTTGGTCTGGTGTGTGTGTGTGTGTGTGTGTGTGTGTGTGTGTGTGTGTACTTTACCCATGTCATATTTTGTTACTAGTTTTTCCACATGTTTCCTGAAGATTTCATTTTTTGGATGAACCTTGGTTCTTTAACAAGTTGTAATTCACACATTCAGATTATAATGTACAACCTGGTGAATAAGGATGCCATAAGCTTCCTAACTAAACTCCTAGAATAGCCATTGCTGAGTCAGAGGGAAGGCTCAGACATATACTTAACTATTTGGGGGCTAGATATAAACACCTGCCACCACCTGGAAGGGAATTTGAGCTACTCAGTATAGCTTTAAGTGTTAACCAAGACTTTATTAAAGCAGGGTGTATGATATCAGCTATAATGTTTAGTGAGGCTCTTAATGTTTGTCTCCCCACTTCCCCCAATAAATTGCTGTCTTAGGGTTTCTGTTGCTGTGATGAAACACTATGATCAAAGCAAGTTGGGGAGGAAAGGATTTATTTGGTTTACACTTCCATATCATTGCTCATCATCAAAGGAAGTCAGGAAAACCAATATCAGGAAACCAAAAAGGGCAGGACCCTGGGAGAAGGAACTGATGCAGAGGCCATCTTTTTTGCTTATAGAACCCAGGACCATCAGCTCAGTGATGGCACCACCCACAGTGGGTTAGATCTTTCCCCATCAATCACTAAGAAAATGCCTTACAGGCTTTCCTCCAGCCTGATCTTATGAAGACATTTTCTCACTTGAGGATCCCTTCTCTCAGATGACTGTAGCTTGTGTCAGGTTGGCATAAAACTATCCAGCATGGTTGTTTAACTATTGGTGTACACATTTTATTGTTATAAACTTTCTCAGCTTTCCTAGTATTGTGGTGGAAATTCCTAAGAGTTGGGATAATGTCATTACTTTTCTGTGATCATTTACAGTTATCTAGATCCTGGCTCTTTCTATAGAGAAAGTTAGGAAGATAGTGCAATAGAGATCAGAGGTAGTTTGGTAAGGAAGAAATTTAACCATTTGACAAAGTAATTGTCTAAGATAATTTGGACAGTTTCGAGTTTAAATTCTGTTACTCTGTTTAGACATCTTTGTATAGTATCTTTGTTTCCTTGAAAGTTAAAACCAATGACACCTTCAAATCATTAAAATTTTCATTGTTTTCTTTTCAGTATTAATTTTAAAGACCCACAGTTTGCTGAAGACTATGTTTTTAAAGCTGTAATGCTTCCAGGAGCAAGGTAACAACAGTAAACTACCTACCTAGATGTGTGCTTTGTGACTTCATTCTTCCCTGTATCCTAAATAGTGTCATTTTAAATGACCAGAAAGCCGGCAGCAGTTCTGAAACCTGGTGACTGGGAAAAATCCAGCAATGGGCGGCAATGGAAGCCCCAGCTTGGCTTTAACCGGGACCGGCGGCCTGTTCACCTGGACCAGGCAGCCTTTAGAACCTTAGGGTAAGTTATGTGATTACTGTTTGTATATTTTGTTTTTTTGTTATTGTTGTTTTCCTTAATTTCCTTCTGTTAAGAAGTCTGTATTTCTGCCACAGATATTTAAGAGATGATACAGTACAACTACTTTGTATTGATATTAATGATTTTGATAATCTACTTGTCTTCTTCCTCTGCCTTCTCTTCCCTCCCTCTCCCCCTGACCCTCTGTCTCTGTTTCTCTTGAGACAGGATCTCTAGGTAGACCAAGTTGGCCTCCAACTCACAGAGATCTGATTGCCTCTGCCTTTAGAGTGCTAGGATTCACTTTTCTTCAGTTTAGATGTTCACTTTTATATTTCTTTATATATTATACTATATGTTTCATGAAGAATCTAGTCTCTTAACAGATGTTTTCTAACAAAGGGATAAAATATTGTCTTTGCTGTCAAGAAGACATAGGAATTTGTCATGTGTCTCTACAACAGAGTGTCTTTATGAAGTGCTAACAATACATTAATACACAAAGACACTAGGCTCTTAAATTTTTGTTTACTTATGCTTGAAAGCTGTTATCTCATTGTTGTTTGAATTGTCATTTTTTCTGCCAGCTGTTTATTTGATCATGTGTATTTTCTTTATAAATTTGTGGTTTTTTATCTTTTACCCTTATTAGCTGTTGAATTATTTTTCCTAGCTATAGAAGAAACTATATTTAGAAGACTTTGAAATAATGAAAGTTAAGGCTGGGATGAAAAGAATGATGATCTGGAGTGGGTGTGGTAGGATATACCTACAGTACCTGCAAGGCTAGGGAAGATCACAAGTTGGAAGCCAACCTGAGCTACAAAATGAGACCCTGTCTCAAAAAAAGCAACTTGCTGGAGGAAATGTTAATAGCTCATAATTCGTCAGGCCAGATGGCACATGCCTTTAATCCCAGTACTTGGGAGGCAGAGGCAGGTGGATCTCTGTGACTTTGAGGCCAGCCTGGTCCACAAAGTGAGTCCAGGACAGCCAGGACTGTTACACAGAGAAACCCTGTTTTGAGAAACAAAAAACAAAAACCCCCTCATAATTTCGGAATTAAAATGATAACTCATTAATAGGTGTTTTTGATGTTAATAAGACATCTAAAGACTGAGAAGCTAATTCAGATAGAAAGTCTTTGGCAGCATATAATTTATACGTTAAATAGTAAAAAATTGTGGCTTAGAGGTTAAGAGTAAAATTTAGTCTCCTTTTTCTAAGCTTCTTCCTATATTTATAAAAGTTACTATACCACTCTGCATCTCAGTTTCCTAATATGTAAAGTGGACAGTAATTGCACCTACCTCATGAAGTGGTGGTAGATTCAACACTGTAAATGTCAGCTGATGCTGCCACTGTTTGGAAACTCTACATTCTGATGGTAATAGTAAAGAACTTTAGAATAGACTCAGGAATGGCTTTTGCATTATTCTTATTCTTTTAGAAAGCAACATTGAAGTACTTCTAAGTAGAGTGCCAAGTTTCAAAGATGGTATTTTATTTAAATTCTTATTACTTGGAACGTAACTTGAGAAAATGATTTAAAGGAGTATAGCTTTACACTTAATGTCTTGTTCATCAGTACCTATAATACTAGCTCTAAATGAGAGAAAGGTTTAGTAAAATATGAGTCATTACCATAGTGAAATAGTCTATACATTGCATGCTGTATTAAGAGTAAAGAAAGATACAGGCTAATGTCTGATATGGTAAATTAAAATACCAAACTATAGAATAGTGACTGGTAGTGACAGTAGTAGAGCATATCCTTGAGGAAAAAAGCTAACACATACAGAAAAAAGAGTTTTTTCTTTTTACAGAAGTTTCTTAGGGGCTTCTGAGCATCTTGATGTGGCAATGAACATTTGCTATTACCATTTTAATTACAAACCTTATTTTTATATTAATCAAGTCCAACAATAAAGAGGCAACTACTAGTGTTTGATTTGTCAGCTTAATGTATTAATATATCTCTGTATATAACTCTCAATGTTTTTTCTTATGTGAGGGTCTCTTTTACAGCCATGTTATGCCAAGAGGCGCGGGGACTGGTGTTTACAGCAACACTGCACCACCACCTGCCAATTACCAGGGGAACGTATATAGGCCACTGTTGAGAGGTCAAGCTCAGATTCCAAAACTTATGTCAAGTAAGTTTTTACTGATTGGTTATTTTATATTCTAAATAAACTATAACAGCAAAGGCTGGTTTCTCATCCTCACTGCCAAAAAGATTGGTTGCTTTGATATAGAGATAGAATTAAACATTGCATTTCATGAAAAATCTTTAAAAACTTATTCTTGTTTGTATTTAGCTGAGTAAGTTGAACTGAATTTCTTCTTTATTTATAAACCTATTTCTGAGTTAACCTGTGCAGAAAGAGGTATATGTAGTCGATTCATGTTTATCCATCAATAGTATTTAAACAGTTAAATTGGTTCATTAGATATGAAATAGTGATCATTTCGATGCTGAAAGATAAAAATATTCCTGTCTTGGATCAAATTGTATGTCAGTTCTACCTAACATGAAGCCAGGCATTGCTTTAGGTAGTAATAACTCATGTGGGAGAACCTTGGCCTTTCATTCCTCAAAACTTGTATATAGAGTTTATAATGTTAACCACGAAAGAAATAATAGGTATTTTGATCGCATAGTAATGGTAGAAAATAGTTGAGTGCTATATATGCTAGATTTACTACTTATTTTAACTTTATTCCCACTTACTGTTATTTTCCGTGGCTATGCCCATTCATCATGAAAATACAGATCATGTGCCAGGTTCTCTAAACTATCTTCATAAAGCCTTTACTTTTCCATTTTTTGGTTATTGGCTTGGTACCGAACCAGACAAGGGTAGCATTAGGGAGAAGAAACATTTGGCAAGAGGCTAGCATTTGTTATGTCTGAGGTACATTAACACTTACAATCTATTTTTTGAATGTTTGAAATATTGTATAAAAATTAAATTTCACAAAAAGAATGGGTGCTGGGGATGTGGCTCAACAGTAGAGGGTCCGTGTTTGATCTCTGCTACTTCCTAGAATAAAAAGAGTGCTGCTCTAGTGCAGAGAACTCATAGAAATCTTTAAGCCTCTCTCCCTCCTTCCACTTCTTCCTCCCTCCTTCCTTTTCATATCAATCGTTTTGTTGTTACTATTGTTTGTTTATTTTTGAGATAAGGTTTTGTTTGCTAGTATGTAACCCTGCTTGGCCTCAGACTTACAGAAAACAGACTTATAGCCAGCCTTCTTAGTGCTGGGACAATGGAGTTGATCTACCACACCAGAATTAAGCTACCCTTTCTTGATCCATATTGTATCTCAGTACTATATACCATAGGGCTAGGTATTGCTTTAGCTATGTTAGGTAGTTATTAAAGTGCTGAGTAAAGTGAGTAATTGTTGGGAGGAATCTGTTCTCTGTGCCTATCACGGTTTTAATGCCAGTTGATTTACAAACCATTTTTGAACTTGAAGCACAGATTTTTCTGGACATAGTACATAGGAAGAAATGGGTTCTGAAGGTCTCATTCTCTCAGAGCCCACTTGTTATCAGGTATGCTGTCTGAGGGTGTGACTTTGCTGTGTTGTATAACTTACTGAAATTGAATATAGCATAACTCACTTTTAGACAAACTTTGACCTCAACACATAAAAAAAAGACTTATTTTTATTTATGTGTCTTTGTGTACATGTCATATGGAATGTGTGCTACATGTATGTGTATGCCACATGTGTGCAGGTGCTGCAGAGGTCAGACAGGGTATCAGATCCCCTGGAGCTGGAATTAACAGGTGGCTGTGACTTTAACTGCTGCCCTCTCTCCAGTGCCTCATTCTTATGTATCACAGAGTTTAGTGAGCCTGTGGGAAACTGTGTAGTAAAATGACTGAATAGCTACTTTGAGTCTAATATCTAGCAGGTGTCTTTTTGTGTTATCTTATTATTTCCTGCCTTATGCAATGGAGGAGTGTAATCAGTCTGCTCTGTGCCCTGAGATTTTGCTAGTAAGTAGTAAGAGCTTGTCCAGCCCACTTTCAAACCCAGATCTTTATTGACAAATTCCCTATCAGTTCTTTTTTTCTTAGGGCTCTTTACTATTTATTTCTGTCCATAATGACACTACATAAGAAAAAGAATTGAGATGCAGAAATGCTATTGAAACTGAACTTTTTAAAATTTATTAAACAATTATTTATTGGTCACTATATTCACTTATAACAAATATAAACACTTACTTAACTACAAATCCTACAAATGCCTACAGCCCCTATGACCTAACCACTAAACCTATTGATCACTATTGCAACTATTTTCATAACCTTTTAGAAGGATACAGTCTCTGGGGTAGACCCTTTAATGCACTTAGCAGTCTTTCTTCTGGAATATCTCAGACGTAGATCCACCAGGGTAAATTGGCTATGACGGTTTCACCTTAAATAAGGCTTGAGGCTTTCTTCTCTCTGGGCGACCTCAGCCGTCTGTAGGCCAACTTATTTCCTTCATATCAGCAACTCTGCTGCTCTGCCTCAGTCTTTAAAGCTGGCCACAGTTCCGTTCAGGCCACTATTCGGACAGGTCAAACCCCTCTAGGTAAAAGCTGAGCCACAGGGTTTAGTCCTTGGCCTTTGCTGTCTTGCTGAGGCTTTCTCTGCTCATCAGCTTCTTTCTGCCTCAGGGAGATCTGGCCATCAGTTCACCATCACTTTCTACATCCATCCGAGGATACAAACTACTCGTTTTCCTTTCTAGCGTGTAGACTCGCTAGCATCAGAGCTCTCTAGCATTGGAGCTCTCTAACGTGCCGCTCCTTGGCTCCATCCACTTGTCCTTAAATAGGATTGCTCCTTGTTCCACCTGCTTCAGCTTAATTTGGGCTCTGCCCACTTACCAGCTGAAAACAATGCCAGGTCATAAAGTCTTTCCTTGTTTCACCTGGCTTCAACCTTGTTTTTAGCCCATAGGCTCCCCTCCTTTCACTGACTTCATCCTTGTTTTTAGTCCACAAGCTGATAATTGCTCACAGCTAAGTTGATCTTCATGCCCCGGATTAAGAGACTGTATCAGAAACCTAGATATTTACTAAATCTAATTTATATTAATGTAACTCCCTACATGCTATAGCCAGTGTAATCTTAGTTTATAGTTTAGCTACTATTTCTTAAGATGATAATTATCAGGAATTCCTAGGTAAAGACATTATATATACTTCCATAGGAATAAAGAAATTTGAGCAGCAAAGGTAAAAGCATGTGCTCACCATTAAGCAGTTCCTTTAATCCCTTGTTAATGAAATGCCTAAGGTGGGAACACTTTTTTCCTCATTAATTAATTTATTTGTTCATTTCACTTCCCAGTTGCCACCTGAATCCCTCTTCTCCTCCTAGTTCCATCTTTCTATCCACTTCCTTCATTCCCCCTCTTACAAGAAGGAGAGCACCACCCTGGTACCAACCTGCCCTGTTACATCAAGTCATATCAACACTACGTGTCTCTTCTTCCACTGAGGCTAGACAAGACATTACTAGGGGAAAGGGATCCAAAGGCAGGCAACAGAGTCCAAGTCAGAGACAGTCTGTGCCCTAGTTGTTAGGGGACCCACTTGAGGACCAAGCAGCCCATCCACTCCATATGTGTAGGGGGCCTAGGTCCAATCCATGCATGCTCTTTGGTTGGTGGTTCAGTCTCTGTGGGCTCCCATGGGCCCAGGTTAGTTGGCTCTAGATCTTCTTGTGGTGTCCTTGACCCATCCAGCTCCCTCAATCCTTCCCCTAACCACAAGACTCCCTGAGCACTGCCTAATGTTTAACTGTGAATCTCTGCATCTGTTTTCATTATCTGCTGAATGAAGCCTCTCAGTTGACAGTTATGCCAGGCTCCTGTCTGCATGGATAGCAGAGTATCATTAATAGTGTCAGGGGTTGGCTCTTTCCCATGGGGTGGGGCTCAAGTTGGGCCAGACATTGGTTGGCCATTTCCTCTATCTCTGTTCCATCTTTATTCCTGCACATCTTGTAGGCAAGACAAATTTTGGGTTGAGAGTTTTGTGGGTGGTTGGTGTCCCTATCCCTCCACTGGAAGCCTTGCCTGGCCACTTCCCTGGCTGCTAGGAATCTTAGCTATGATCACCCCCATATCCTTCTCAGAGTCTCCTCTGTTCCAGGTCTCCAGCTTGTCCTATAGATGACACCCCCTTCTTTCCCTCTTTTCCCCAGCCTTCTCACCCCATCCCTGCTCTCCCCACCCCTGCTCCCCACCTCCCCACCTCCCTACTCTATTCCCCTCTCCTACCTAGTTCCCTTTCTCTCTTCACTTCTGATGTCTATTTTATTTCCTCTTCTTGTCCTGTGTCTGTTGGAGAGTTACAGCCTTGTCCATTATCAGGCTGGAAGTCCATGTCAGTTTCCGGACAGAAAAGGGTAGAACCCAGACCAACATCCATACCCTCAGGCTGTCCGTTCAGGCTAGAGAGGCAGAAGAAAAGTTTATTGTCACCACCACATGTCACAGCTCTTATGATAAGCATAAGTCTCTTATGATAAGAGAAAGGCTTTCTTCCTCAAACCCAAAATAAACAGCTGAGTCTTAGACTATTATGGTGGAAGAATGGAGAAAGAATTTTGTTTCATGAATCAGGGACATTATAAACCGTTGGGCATCGGGAGGGGTTTTGGAGGTGAATGTGTTTGATTTGCTAGGAACGTTCTTATCATAAGAAAGGGGGCATAGTACCTAATTATCCCATGGGCAGCAGGGGTGGGGGAAGAAATCCGGGTATGGTTAGAGGTTCGGACAAAAGGTCATTGGCTGAAAGCTGCTAGGGGAGATCTCACTAGTATGGGGAAGTACCTCCAGGAATCCCTAGGTGTTTACTGAGTGGGCTTTTTATCAAGAAAGGGTTGAGCCTATAACTTCCCTGAGGGCTGTGTGATACTCCTTACAGGATTTGGAATTTTCCTAGATCAGGTGGAAGTGGGTACTCTGCTAAAAAAAAAAAAGGAGTCTGTCATTTAGCATCGAGCTTAGGTGCTTTCTGGTAATGCAAGAATTCAACTTTATCAGGAAGATCCCATACTTTCTTAGTGGGATTCAGGCATCCTTCCTTGATCCCTCCTTGTTACTTAGCTTCTTTGAGGATGTGGATTGATATCCTGTACTATATGGCTAATATCTACTTATAAGTGAGTACACACCATGTGCATCCTTCTGGGTTTAGGTTATCTCACTGAGGATGATATTTTCCATTTGCCTACAAATTTATGTTGTCTGAGTAGTACTCCATTGTGTAAATGTACCTCAGTTTCTTTATCCATTTCTTTGGTTGAGGGACACCTGGGCTGGTTCCAATTTCTGGCTATTATAAATAAAGCTTCTGTGAGCATAGTTGAGCACGGGTCCTTGTGGATACTAGAATGGCTACTCCAGCTTGCTTCTTGGGCCTGTTTGCTTGGAAAACCTTTTTTATAGCCCTTTACTATGAGATGATGCCTATTTTTGTTGCTGGGGTGTGTTTCTTTTATGCAGCAGAATGTTGGATCCTGTTTTTGCATCCATTCTGTTAGCCTGTGTCTTTTTATTGGGGAATTGAGCCCATTGATGTTGAGAGATATTAATGACCAGTAATTGTTACTTCCTGTTGTTTTGATTTTGGTGGTGGTAGAGTTTGTGTATGTGGTGTGTGTGTGCTTCCCTTCTTTTGGTTTTGTTGTTGTGGGGTTATTTCCTGTTGTTTCCTGGGTGTAGTTAACCTACCTGGGTTGGAGTTTTCCTTCTGGTATCTTCTATATGGCTGGATTTGTGGATAGATTGTTTAAATTTGGTTTTGTCGTAGAATATAAAAATGTGGAATGCTTCACGAGTTTTCATGCCATCCTTGTGCAGAGACCATACCAATCTTCTCCGTATCATTTCAATTTCAGTATATGTGCTGCCAAAGCAAGCACAAAGTGGGATAACTTAAAAAGAAAAGTTTTTTGTTGTTTTTGTTGTTGTTTTTTTTTTTTGGGGGGGATCAGGGGCAGGTTTTCTCTGAACCCCTGGTTGTCCTGGAACTTGTTCTGTAGACCACGCTGTCCTTGAATTCTCAGTGATCCACCTGCCTCTACCTCCCAAGTGCAGAAGTTAAAGGCATGCGCCACCAATTGCCTGGCCCAAGAAAAGAATTTTATTTGTACTCTCATTCTGACAGAGCAGGATTGAAAGGCTTCATGTATTGCTGACCTTTTTTTATTGGCAGAGCCCTAAGCAGTACTGGACAACACATAGCAAGAGAGGAGAATACTTTCTCCTTTGGCCAAGTAAACTAACAGGGTTTAGTCATGAGGGATCCGCCAGATAAGCTTAGTCTGACCTGTTCACTCCTTCCCTCATCGTCTTCTTTTCATCTCTCGTCTTTTATTTTTCAGACAAGATCTTAATATAGGTTTCCCTCAAACTTTGAGACTAAAGTGATCTACTTTAGCACCCTGAGTAGTGTGGGACTCTACCCTGTTAATAATACCTCATAGCAAGAATCAAATTTTAACACATGTTCCTTGAGGGATACGCAAGCCGTAACTAACCCAAAGCATTATGTTCCTAAGTCCTAATAGCAGCCTACTACCACTGCAGTCTATTTGGATAGTATCTGGTAGTTACTTACCTTTAAATGTTCTTCTTACTCAATTTAACTGAAATTTATATCACTATTACAACATGAGTTGGATGTGCCTTTTTAAAAATATACATCACATCAGTAGATGGCAGAGAGAGAGGCTATATTTACATTCAGTGTTCTGACCTATGAACATCTGAATGAATAGTAGCCTAACATTCCCAGAAGAAGAAAAAAGAAGCAAGGTGGTGAATACCAACTACACTTTGGTGCTATGGGGTAATGACTATAAGACCAGCACCAGGAGATCTGGCCCAGATGGGGTCACAAGATCAGGACAGCTATCCCTGCCTCTCATATGCTGCAGCACTCGGGAGAGCAGGCCCTGCACCCTGCCAAGATAGCACACTACAGCTGGTCCTGGATATGGGGGTTGTGGGTAAGCCAGCCCTGAGGGAGTCAGATTGGGAGAGTAAGCCCTGTCTTCTGTCTGCTATGTGGTGGTCTAGTCTAGGGAGAGATGCCCTCCCCTCCCTTTTGTCCTAACCACCGTTGGCCGACAGGAGAGCAGGCCCAGATGGGGTCACAAGAGCAGGAGAGCTGTCCCTGCCCCTCACATGCTGCAGCATTCAGAGAGCAGGCCCAGCACCTTTCCATAGTAGAACTAGCTATGCAAGTGGTGATTGCAGGTCCAGAACCAGGGCTTTGAGTTGGCCCACCCCAACATCTACCCCATAGATGAACTGCTGGAGTGCAAGAAGAGGTCAGTTCCACAACCCAGGACTTTAGGATCTCCAAGACACAGGACAGTTACAACATATCTAAGAGGAGTTCCAGTACTGATGGAGTAGCGGAAACCAGGGGCCTTGTACCAGACCAAGGAGTCATTACAATGAACATTTGCAAGGAGAATGTGTGGACAAAGGGGAATATTGTGGAACATACTGAGGTACACTACAGCTTCCACAATGAGCTATTATTTTTTATGCATGGACAGATTGCAAGGGTGGAGGGTGGGTCTGGGGGGGAGGTGGGAAGTGGGAGGGAATAGGATGTATGATGTGAAATTCACAAAATAAATTTTTTTTCAAAAAAAATATATACATCAAGGGCTGGAAAGATGGCTCAGTGATTAAGAGCAATGGCTATATTTCCAGAGGACCTGGGTTCAATTCCCAGCAACTATGTGGTAGCTCAGAGCCATCAGTAACTCCAATTCCAGGGAATCTGACATTGTCTTCTGGACTTTGAGGCACTGCATGCACATTGTAGATGACATATGCAAACAAAAGATTCATAACAGATAAATAAAAATAAATCTTTGAAAATACACACACACACACACACACACACACACACACACACACACACACACA
>CAJQZJ010032307.1:1834312-1849322 GCA_907164525.1 Lophiomys imhausi
ACACACACACACACACACACACACACACACACACACACACACACACACCCCCCAAAATAAAGGCATAATTGTGAAAATAGAAAAGATTGTCCACTTACTACCAAAAATGAATTACACTGGACATAGTAACACACATCTCTAATCTTATCAGCATTTGGGGTGCTAAGGTAAGAGGAGGATTCCACAAATTTGAGGCCAGACTGGGACACAAAGGGAGACCCTGTCTCAAAAACAAAACAAAACACTAAACAAACAAAACTCCCCACAAAACAACAACAAAATCTAACACATCCCTCTTTGGGAAATGATGGCCTAAGTCAGTGGTGCTTGGCTTAACAGAAGCCCATAACCTGTAGAAAATCACTCATTTGAAATTTGAAGATTTGGTCAAACTGTTACATTTTAGTAAAATTGAAAACTAAGCCACTTAATCTTTCAAAAGTGTTTTTAGTGCCATAATTATTTTCTCTAATATGGGGTAAAATACAGTGAAGATGAACCATTTGGTCAAACTGCCTCTTCTATCAGCTGTCTGCCATTGATGTCCCTCATTCATTGTTGGTGTTTAGTTTGCCTTTAATGTGACAGTTTGAGGTTATACTTCTTTGGGTTTTTTTTTTTTTCATAATTTGTTAGAGTCAAATATAGCTCTGAGTACTCAGTATAAATAAAGCATTCAGTTTCTGCATTCCAAAGAACCTGCCTTATGAGTTCTTCATTTTGGTCAGTAAACTTGTCAATTAGCTGCATTTGAAAAGTGATATGTGGGGTGGTGGTGGCGCATGCCTTTAGTCCCAGCACTTGGGAGGCAGAGGCAGGTGGATCTTTGCGAGTTCGAGGCCAGCCTGGTCTACAAAGTGAGTCCAGGACAGCCAGGGCTACATAGAGAAACTCTGTCTCCAAAAAAACCAAAAACAAAACAAAACAAAAAAACAACAGGAAAAGTGATTACTGCAATCAGTAAACATGAAATCTTTTCTGTGATTGCCATGATTAAATAAATTGTCACTTGAGAAGCTGGGTTTATGTGGCCTTAGAGCTCTACAAAAGGGGATAAGTTTTTAAAGACTAAAGGGAAAAATTGACTGTCGTCCCCCCCCAACCTTTACCTTGTACTTGTACCTTCTGAAGTGCAATTCATTGTCTCGTAGGTTTTTTTTTTTCTTCCACTCAAAAAGATCTTCTGTTTGAGCCATACAAATGAATGGTAATAAGTTTGTTTTACTGGCTACTTCATTACTTATCAGCCAAGAAGTATTTCTACTGTATGAATACTTAAGGGCTATGTGTATTACTCTGAGCTACATGAAAAAAAAATTGTTTAAAGGTAGCTTTGAAAAAAATTGGCTGTTTTTTATTTTTATTTGTGGATTAAAAACAAAGGATGCTTAATAATTACATAACAGAAAAAATTTAATTTTATACTTTTTGCTCAAGTTTTAGCAAAATGCCACATATTTGCTAATATTAAGATTATGTGAAAAAGGGTTGTTCTGAAAGTGAGAATTAGATATGGAAGCACTTGATATACTGGAAATGGTGACATGGGAATGAATGTTTACCACCATTTTTTAGTACTTAAAGGTAAACTGTTAGGAAGTGCTCACCTTGATGCTTTATTGTATTAGTTCTAGAAAATAATGTTTTGCTTAATTTAATGTGCAGCATGTTTGAATTTAATATGTGTGTACTGATGGTGATGACATTACCCTCCATGCTCTAGGAGAAAAACATTTTCAGAAAATATTAGGGTAAAATGCTCTGAAAAGTTTATTTTTGCCGGGCGGTGGTGGCGCACGCCTTTAATCCCAGTACTTGGGAGGCAGAGGCAGGCGGATCTTTGTGAGTTCGAGGCCAGCCTGGTCTACAAAGTGAGTCCAGGACAGCCAAGCATACACAGAGGAAACCCTGTCTCGAAAAACCAAAAAAAAAAAAAAAAAGTTTATTTTAACATGCATGTGTCTTTTTCATTGTCTTTATTTGATCTTGGATAAATTAGAGTTTTCATGTGAAAGCTTTTCTAAGTACCATATAGGGTATGTGTTCTGTGGTTATTAGGAGACACCACGGAACCAGACTTACAGGATTAAGTCTTAATGTTAAACAGAGTTGTGTTCCCAGGGTGAGGTGCAGAGGCATGCAAAGGAGAACTGAACCGTCATCCTGTTGGTTCTGTTTTGTTTACCTTCATCAGACTGTTACCTAATTATGTATATGTGAAGAAATGAAAATATGATAGTTCTTAAACATTTTAACTGGTTCTTACTAATTTTTGTATACCATCATAATAGGTCATTGGTCTTCAAGTTTAACAAAGTAATCAGAAAAAGTACAAATGATGATTTTTATTTTTGGTAAACTGTTGTCTTATAAACTGCAACTCATTGAGAATTAAATATGTTTAGTAACTATCTTAAGCTTTCTACCTAAGGAAGCCACAGAAATAAAATAGTTGCTGTTCTTATCAGCATTTCTAGGCTTTACCTGTTCAAGACTCCTTGGGGTTAAGATTAGTTCACTTGGAAAGCCATGGATGGGCTCCATCCCCTAGTACCACATGTACCAGATGTGGCACTGGTGCTCACCTCCAATCCCGAGCACCTAGGAAGTAGAGGCAAGAGGGTCAGAAGTCCAAGGTCATCCCATCTGCATAGAGTTTGAAGCTAGCCTGAGATACATGAGACTCTGTCTCAAAAAATAAGATAAAATACATTTTTCTGGCAATTTATAGTCTGTAGTAGTGATTAATTCTGGACTAAGAGTAGGCAACTTTTTTCTCCCATTTCTGTGAACTTCTTGATTAGCTTCCAGAATTTCCACTGAGGTTTTGAACCATATTTCACATCCGATAACCATTTGGAAGCCTTTTCTGTATTGTGACTCAGCTTTACTGCTAGTAATTTCATTTTTAAGCAGTAAAACAGGATATAATTCAGTGAGAAAGACCATTTGGCTTTCTGGTGTAGGGCTTCCTGTCCATTTTGAAAGAGGAGCCCCTAGTTGGGTGCTGGAGACCCTGCCAAGCTGGTAACAATCTGGGTAGTAGCCTCCCATCTAGAGAACTACCTCCAACGGGGCTGGTTGATGCTGTGGAGATAGGCAGACAGCAGAGCAGAGGAGGCCGGCTGTGCCAGCTGCAGTCATCCATTGGCCTGTGCTTTACTTGGCCCATTGTGTTTTGTGAATTTTTTAAAACTAGTCTTTCTTTTTTTTTTGTAAAACCAAATTGTACATTTTTTGGTTCTTAACTAGGAGGCTGAGCTTTCATTTCTTCTTTCCTTTAAGATCGTAATTTTGAAAAGCATGCTTTTGGTTTATGTTTCCATTTAAAATGTAAGCCTGAATACATCGTGGTAAGTTGTGCTGTCCTTGCTCTTGGTAGTGTGGAGATGGCTGCTGTCCTCACATAGTGAGTGTACAACTTCTGGATCTACCTGTTTTAATTAGGTCACAGCAGACCCCGCAAAAGGCAGATCGTAACTGCAAGGCCCAACTAGAAGCAGTGGCTAGCTGTTACTGCCCTTTGAGTGACTTAACTGTGAATGGCTTGCCTGGCCAGGAGTTGGTGGGCCTTTCCTTCCTTGCAATGCTCATTCGGTTTCTTCTAAGTGGATATAGTTGCCAGTTCAGCTTTGTGATGATGGGGTGGGATTGATGACCAGGAAACTGTGGAAGAAGATGGTTCTTTCATTAGCTGTTCTTGATGGTTCGTGTGCTTTCTATTGATGGTGTTTATTGGGCACACTCGTAAGGAAAGTGTCCGCTGTATTTAGAGTTACTACTACTAGCTCAGTGTACAATCATGGGAAGTGCTGAGATCCTCTTTTTTGTACAGTATTTAAAGTACACATGTAAAAAGTATGTGTGTGTGTGTGATACATAGCCACACATACAAGTGAGAGAGAAGTGAGTATGGCCAGGGTTACCAAAACCACCTTGTTAGCAACAGAAATATAATCAACAAAAGCCTGTGCTCATTGTGTTGTTATTTTTACCTCATGATTAATTCTGGTCTGGCATACATATTCGGTTTACGTTGTGCTGTCTCATTTCTTTCTTAGGGACTTTGAATTATAAACCATATGGGCAGGTAATAAAGATTACTTTTATAAGTGTTCTGTGAATTACTCCCATTTATTTTCCAGATATGAGGCCCCAAGACTCCTGGCGAGGTCCTCCTCCTCTTTTCCAGCAGCAGAGATTTGACAGGTAATGCTAAGCAAGCATGCTTTAAATGTTTCCTCTATTGACATCTGGGGTGTGTTGGCTGCTTACAAACCAAAACCTACCTGTTTGAAATAATGCTTTTTCCTACCTCAAATAATTCTTCTTGCACCTGTTTTTAGGAAATATGTAGTTAATACTTGCAGTTAAAATGCTTGTATTTATATATATGTTTCTTGGTTCTCTTGGACTTTATTGAAGCTTTGAGGTACTCTAAAAAAATGCAGCACAGAGAGCTTAAAATTGTATTAGGTTTTTGTCAAGCTAAACAAATTTCTTTTTAGCAGGGTTATGCAGTTTAATGAGGCATAACTGATGGTGTTCCACTTTTATCATGTCTGCCAGCAGCACCACAGTAGTACAGACCAGCTATTGATTCTTACTCCAGACCTCTTCAAGTCCTAATCAGCTTCTTTCCTACAACTTTTTCAGGGCTGACAGGCCTATTGTAAGTTAGGGTCACTGTAGCTCAGTAGTTATTAGTTGCACTGAAAACAGTTTCTTTAACTACTTAAGACTGAACTGAATTAAATGCAGAAGGGACTCAGAAAAGGATTATGGGATCTGCAGTCTAATAAGTACCGTGGACTAGGAAGAATGTGACATGGTTTAATGACAAAGGATGTTTGACATGTGTTCTGTCATTCATAAGTTCTGTGTTCCTAAGTCAGATGAGCTGGCCATGAGAAGTCAGCTGGGTATGTTATGAATAATTATATTAATATCTGTAGAATAATTTTTAAGAAAAGTTTAATGTATTGTTCCAGGCTGGTTTTGCCAGCATCAATAAATACAAAACCAAATGGAGTCCCATGACAGTAAAGCTTCATTTTTCATCTTTCCATTTATGATCTGTTTTTACTTTGCTAAATTAGTCATTTTAATCTGTTCACATCTGCAATGAATGGATACAGTGCTCTTCTTGCATGGTACTCGGTAGCTCTTGAGCCCCTCCAAAAATTGCCTTCTGTTGTTCTCTTCAAGAGGACTACAAAGAGTTATATAATTCAGCTGTTTACTGATGATGTCAGGTACCTCATGCAAATCATATTTTAAATTTAATATGACTGGTAAGTATATGTTGATATTTCCAGTGTACATGCTCAAAGCATTCATATGTACTATTTAATTATCATCAGAGTAGCCCAGGCTGGCCTGGAACTTCAATCTTCCTGCCTTAGTCTCTCAAGTCTGAGAATAGGGACTACAGGTATGCAATACCACAACCAGCTTAACACCATTTAAAAAAAGAAATAAAGGTGTAAATTCTTCTAAAATGTTATGCTTGGTTTTTTCATATTGTTGCTCACTTCTTTGCTATGTTAATGATAATTCCTTTCTTTTTTGTTTTTGTTTTTTTGTTTGTTTGGTTGGTTTTTCGAGACAAGGTTTCTCTGTGTATACCTGGCTGTCCTGAACTCACTTTGTAGACCAGGCCAGCCTTGAACTCACAGAGATTCATCTGCCTCTGCCTCCCTAGTGCTGGGATTAAAGGTGTGCGACACCACGCCCGAGAATTGCAGGCAGCTGTGAACTGCCTATGTGGGTGCTGGGATTTGAACCGAGGTCCTTTGGAAGAACAACCAGTGCTCTTAACCGCTGAGCCATCTCTCCAGCCCATTAATGACAATTTCTAATGCTTCTCTTCAGCTTAAGAATTATCAACACTGTGTTAACATCTTTTCATAAATGTAAATGTATGTTTCTCCCACCAGTTTTTAAAGTAGATGCTGTTAACTTTTTTTTTACAAAAACTGAGACACATACTTCAGTTACTTATCCAATGTCACTCTTCCATGTTATTCTTTACCAAGAAACTTTTCAGTAGAATAGAACTAATCAAAGCATTTGCCCTGACCATAATGTAAAGCCACACACATCAAAGGAAGTATTGGCTTGCACTTCCTGAGGCTCTTTCTGCACTGTAGTGACTTGCCTTCCTCGCAGCACACATCTGAAGGTTTCCTAGGACTGTCTGTGTCCTCTTCCTTGCCCTGCTGTTTCTCATCTTCTTGTTCTTATTCTACCCTCACCAATAACTGTTATTACCCTGACTCTGTGAACCTAGAATTTAGGAACAAGTTTTGTTTGTTTTTTAGGTTCTTTTAGATACTTAAAAATCATTCCTGAAACAGCTCAGCAGTTAAGAGCACTGTCTGTTCTTCCAAAGGACCAGGGTTCAAGTCCCAGCACCCACATGGCAGCTCAAAACTGTAATGGCTGGGTGTGGTGAGGCCTGATTTTAATCCCAGCCCTCGGGAGGCAGAGTCAGGCCAGTCTCTGAGTTCAAGGCTAGCTTGGTTTAGAGAGTGAATTTCAGGATAGCCAGGACTACACAGAGAAACCCTGTCTCAAAAAAAAAGAAAGAAAGAAAAGAAAAGTTAAAGGTAAGTAATAAGCATTTATAGAATCCTTAATTCATGGTTATTTAGGAAATAAAAGTCTTTACTTTTGGAGATGAGGTCTTCAATGACCACAATGGTCTGCAACTTGCACTCTTTGTGCCTCAGTCTCCTAAGTACTAGTGAACTAAACCATTTATTCTCCTAAGCTTCTTTAGTTAATAAGTGGGTTCAATCCATTATTCATTTCTGTAGTTCTTGTCATTCCAGGTACTCAGAACTTACAAGACAGAGAGGAGGAAACATTTTTAGTTCACCAAGAAGTTATGGGTAATAGATGGTGGTAGTCTTGTGAGAGCCAAGTTTTTGTAATCCCTAGTTCAGAGCATTTCCAGTGCACTATTTATTTGTGAATGTGGTTGAGATTCCTATTAGAACATGACTTTTGAATGTATCTTGTTTCCATAGACAACAACCATGGTATGTTGTCTTGAATTAGTTTTTCCTTTGGGATAGTACTTGAAGTCCATATATCCCTTTGACCTAAAAACGCAGTGAGAGGACTGGTGAGAGGGTCAGTGGGTAAAGGCTCTTGCCACCAGGCCTGACACCCTGGATTGTATCTGTAGAACTCACATGGTGGAAGGAGAATACTAATTCCTGCAAGTTGTCTTTTGACCTCACACATACGCACATATGCACTTGTGAATACACAAAAACAAGTAAATGTCATTTCTTTAAGAAAAATCTGTAATCTCAGCACTGAGAAAGTTGAGGCAGAAGGATTACTTAGATTCTTAGCCATCTTTTCTCTCTCCTAAACAAATAACTTCGTGTTAATGGTACCAGTGCTAAGCAGAGACAGCCAGCGTTGTAGTTTCCTTCCAATCTACACAGGGCAATATTTACTTTAGTTTTTTACTTGTGAGTATTCAGCTCAATGGTGGAAAAAAAAACCTTTAAAAACTGTGGTTAACCATAGTACAAATTTAAACTACCCAGATTGGTGGGCTTTAGTTAACAACTACTCTCCAGAGCAGTAATTTGGAAACTTAAGAATATTGTTGCCACTGTAGTACCAAGTAGTGCCTTGGCTTATGTTCCCTCAGTTTATAATCACTAACTCTTACTGTATTTATTTTGGTTTTTGAGACAGGGTCCTACTATGTAGTCTTGGCTAACCTGGCACTTACTAAGTAGACGTAGTTGGCCTTAAATTGCTAGAGATCTGGTTGCCTCTGTCTCCAGAGTGCTTGGATTAAAGGCGTCCACTACCACACCTATTTCTAATTACTGAAAGTTAGGGCAGGCAAACTATAGGGTTCCCATCTCAAATTTTACAAACATTTTCTTAAATTTCAGTTTGCTTATTTTTGCAAATTAACATCAAAACGATTGCTTCATGGTAAATATAGGTGTTTCTGCCAGCAAACAGAAGATAGTAGTACATACCACTGCTACATTGTTCTTTCTCTTTAAATTTTATTACTAATGATTTTTATCATAGAAATTATCTTTGAACAAAAACATTAGTGATTATTATTTTTTTTTTTGGTTTTTTTTTTCGAGACAGGGTTTCTCTGTGTAACAGCCCTGGCTGTCCTGGACTTGCTTTGTAGACCAGGCTGGCCTCGAACTCACAGAGATCCGCCTGCCTCTGCCTCCCAAGTGCTGGGATTAAAGGCATGCGCCACCACGCCCGGCTCATTAGTGATTATTTTAAACAAAAAAATTGTATGTTTGACATTGGCTTTGCCTTCTAAGCTATTTTTAGAATATAAAAGTATTTTAAAATTATGTTTATACTTTATATTATTTATGCCAACACATTTTCCTGAAATACAACTCTATGAAATTTACTATAAGAGTAAAACGTAAAATTGATTACAATACAATGTATGAATTGCAGTTTTGGCTTGTGGTCTTTGCACTATATATACCAACATTGATGATCCTTGATCATAACCCATTACCAAACCCCTTATCTCTGCAGAGTTCAGAAGAGACCATTTTCATGTGTGCACAGAGCTGTTCTTATGAATCAGATAGGGTGTTCTTACCAGAATTTGTTTTTTTCTAATAATAACCTAAATAATAATTCTAAGTCCTGAGCATAGGTACCCACTGTGACTTTGAGTTACTTGGAATCCCATGCAATGTGTTGTGTTAGATAGAGCTCTGCTTTCACCCACTGTCTCTAAAGAGTAGCTTTGGCCTTTCTAGAGTCTTCAGAGAGCTATTGTCTTTGAACTGTTACACAAGAATAATTACTTGCATTTTTGTTGTCTTGTTTTTTAAGAAGGCTTGTAAGCGAAGGGAGAGTAGAGAGGTTGGATTCAGATTTGAATAGCTAGCTCTGAGAAGAATTAGTCTGTTACCCAAATGAGCCCAACTTCAGGCTTTTATCCCTAAGATTTTCTCTCCCACAAAGAAGTGAAATTCATGTGCTGATATTGTTACGGTGAACACTGGCTGGTCAGAACCTTAGTGAATATAAAACCTTACTGAGTTATTCCTGGCATCATCTGTGGCCCCAGAGTTTCTAAGTGTACAGGAACATTTGTTTCTGTTTATTCTTTTCTGAGACTGTAAAATAGAAGTTGAAAGTGTCTTACTGAGAAATTTCCATTTTAAGTGGTAATTATTGCCTTTAGAAATATCTTTGCTATATTGTTTATGTAACAAGTTTTAATTAAGTTATGATTTAATGTCTTCTTCTACCTGTTGTTGTGTATCTAAAAGTTAAAATAGGCACTTGAAGACAATTAAAACATGTCTTTCAACTAGTAATCTGGGACAGCAGACTGGATTATAATAGCTGTTGAATGTGTGTTCCCATGTAAACTGTACACCAAATGCCAGTCAGCCCATGCCAATTAGTGCTCATGTTGCTAGGTCACCGTGGTCAATTCAAAGCTGCATCAATACAACTTGAAAAGGTTTCTTCACGATCAGGCCTTCTGACATACTGAGCAGAATAATGGATGGGAAAAAACAGCCAAGTCCCCTCCCTGGATTCAAAATACTCAGCAGCAAGAATTCACTTGCAACCTGCACTGCAATTAACTAGAAAGAATAGAATCTAAGAACGAGTCTGCACATTTGGAAAATAAAGCCTCTTTCTCCTACTTATACATGTTTACTCTTTGCACAGCATCATAAATGTAACCAGCTTGCTGATTGTGGATTCAGAGCTTCAAGTGACAAAAAGAAAACTGTATGAAAATCTTGTAAAAATTATCTATCAGCTGACTTTTAACGTCCTCATTTAAATTATTCACTTATTATTGTGTATGTGCACACTAATGTGGGGGGGGGGTGTGTCACAGTGCACATGTAGAGGTTCCAACTTAGGTCCTAGGGTTTGAACTTGGGTCATCAGACTTGTAAGGCAGGCACTTGAACCCTCTGAACCATCCACTAGCTATAAATATATCTTTTAATAAGTTGTGTTTTATGAAATGCAGTGCACCGCACTTGTTACAAAAAAACATAAAGGCCTTCATACTGCATATCCTATATAACAAATCTAGGTAAATTGGATTGTCCTAAATTTTGGAGGAGATAGCCTGTCCATTTTAGGCTTGTGCTGTAAAACAGACTTCACTTCTGATATAAATATGTCTTTCTATAGAAGTGTAGGAGCTGAACCTCTACTGCCATGGAACCGGATGCTCCAAACCCAAAATGCAGCCTTTCAGCCAAACCAGTACCAGATGCTGTCTGGGCCTGGAGGATATCCACCCAGACGTGATGATCGAGGAGGGAGACAGGTAACACATACATGTGGACTGAGAGGAAAAGCAGCATACTGCTTACTGTTTGTGTTAAGCTGCCTCTTAGGAATTAATATTACCAGTATTTCTGGATATATATATTTCCCCACCCCACTCCACCCTTTTTTTTTTTTTTCGAGACAGGATTTCTCTGTGTAATAGCCCTGGCTGTCCTGGATTTGCTTTGTAGACTAGGCTGACCTTGAACTCACAGAAATCCACCTGCCTCTGCCTCCCTAGTGCTGGGATTAAAGGCCTTTGCCACTACACCTGGCTTGAGAAAATTATATTAATAGAGTAGCTTAGCTGAACTTTTGTCATCATTAAAAATGGATTTAAGCTAAGTACCTTATCTAAATAGTTTATACGTGGACAATTCTCAGGAATCCCAGCCTAAAAGCCCCTTTTATTGTAGCATTCAGTGTTCATTAGCAGGTGTTAAAATTATCACAACACTTATTTTTACCTTGAGGATATCACTTTCTAATATAAACTAGGTTTATCGTTAACAAATGAAGACAGCCTGGAACAAAAATAAAACAAACACAAAAAAAGTGCCTGTTCACCTGTTGTCTTTATTCACCCCAGAATTCTGTTAACAGATCCGTCATTGAGTCCTTCCTTGTGGAAGCAAATTTCTCTTTGAAGATTTTCCCACACCTTTTTTACTAAATGGACAGTGCCTTGTGATATGAATGAGCAGTATAATTAATTCATAGATAAATTGAGATAATGCAGATTGGTTTTTTTAATTCCATCCAGTCTTAGCAACATTTAAGGCTGAGGTCTATTTAACATAATTTCCTCCAGCAATTTGACACCTTGGAAAGAATTTATATACACTTTAATCCAATTGTTAGCAGAGAACAGGGTTTGGAATGCTGCAGTTCAGAGTGTGTAGTGTTCCTGGAGTTTGGAGCCCACAGTGCTGCCTGAAGGCTTTTTTGCAGTGCTTTGTATATTGGTTTTCCAATTTCTGTTTCTTACTTTGCGGCCCCCTTTAATCTGACATCTAAGGAAAACTTTTTTGATACCTTTTAAGTATATTTTTCTTAAATCTGTTTCAACCTTACAAGAAAGTAGTCACCTTAATTGCTTATAGTTAGTGCCTTTTGAGTAAATTTTGTTATAATTCATTAAAATCATTTTATGGAATTTTAATTTTTTCCACCCAATGCCTCTGAAAAGTCATATTAGGAAATTACTGCTGTCTGTGCTACTGGATTTTAGATGGCACTAGGCAATTAAAATAACAGCATTGTAAAAAAGAAGACATTTAGAACTGAAGAAACCTTGGAGAATGCTGTGTCCATCACTTCGTTTCATAGTCAGGAACTGAAAGCCTGTGACCTCATAGTTTGGAGGTAGAGCTGGGAACACTGAACCCCAGTTCATCTTCTTGCCTCTGGAAGAGGCCAAGAAGATTGTCCCTTTCAAGGAACTCTACTGTTGGAGGAGGTGAAATTCTTTGCTGAGAGGATATATAAACAAGTTGGAAGATTCTTTTTGGAAATACCTCATTCTTTTCACTCTTATTTCCTCCTAGTTCTTGATAAATAACAGCTATAGAAGTTAGTTTATTGTTACAGAGAATCATGCCTTCATCTTATTTTTAGTGACGTTGATAAGTCTAAGTAAGTCCTTAGCCCACATTGCAGCCTCAGGGTCTGTCATACTGTAGAATGTGGAGTGCCTAAGTGACAAAATGGAACCCTGGGGTCCTAAATAGGAATTTTCTTTTTCTCTTGGAATCATATGCACTCAGCAAATGCTCTTACCTCTGAGCTATATCCCCAACCTTTAGAAAAATAATTATGAATTATTTTTATATAGAATTGTTTTTGCAAGCATAATTGCATAATAACTGTATTTTTAATGTTGTATTTTTATTCCTAAAAATAATTGGTCATTAGGCCTCAGTAAGTCTCTTCCTTTGGTTAAGTAAAATGACCAAGGGCTCAGAATAGTGGGAAAATTGTAAATCACTATCTCTACAGTATGCACAATACCTGCGGCAGGCTGACAGCAGACAAAATTCCAGCATGGAGAGGGTAGTTAGACACACAGTCTCTGCCTTAGTTAAGGAACTGTTGGCAGCTAATAGCCACTGGGAGAGAGAGGGAACCTTGTAATGGTTTTTGTTGTTTTGTTTTTTAAGGGTATAGATCCTGGTAGATTGACAACTCAATAGTGAAGGCCACACAGCCAAGAGTATATGGGCAGAACAAACTGTACTTGATGAGTTAAAAAAATAAAGACACAAAGTTGAGTGGTTTGAGAAGAGTAGGGATTAAAAAAAAAAAACCTGTGGTACATCTACACAATGGAATACTACTCAGCCATCAAAAACAACAAAATCCTGCAATTTGCAGCCAAATGGATGGAACTAGAAAAGCTCATCCTGTCTGAGCTAACCCAGACTCAGAAGGATACTCATGGCATCTATTCACTTATATTCGGATTTTAGCCATATAGTACAGGATAACTATACTACAGCCAATGCACCAAAGGGAACAGGAACATAGACTTTGTTCCCTGTCAATGAGACACTTTGCCCTAGTGGTACTGCCTTGTAGGCCCCCAGTGTATGAGGAGACTCTTGGCCCTCATATGACTGCTGAACTGGGGTGGGGGACTGATATGTAGGGACACTCCACTCTGGAGGAGTAGGATGGATAGGAGGGGAGGTAAGGGGGTATGGGGGAGGGTGGGACTGGGAGGGGTGGAAAGAGGGCACTGATGAAGATGTAACTTGAAGTAATAAACATAAAAAAAAAGAAGAGTGGGGGAAGGGGATGAATATGGTCACAATGCATTGTTTGAAATTCCCAAAGAACTAATAAAAATGAAAAAATAAAACCCACTGTACATATTTACAAGAAACATTTCATTGTTCATTCCTTCATTTTAGGAAGCTTGTTGGGTTAGTGTTCAGTAATTCTGCCTCTGTGTGCGTCCTGAGCCTTGTAACAAGCTATGTTAGAGCTGTAGGCTTAGAGCATGTACTTATGAAGACTTCCCATGTGATGTACCTTAAGAAACAGCCCACTTCTTCATGATGTGCTTTTTCACAGAGATGTAATTTTTTTTAATTAAGGGTATTAATCTAAAAGATAAACTCTGTTGTTTACTTTCAGGGGTATCCCAGAGAAGGAAGGAAATACCCTTTGCCACCACCCTCGGGAAGATACAGTTGGAATTAGGCTTTTGTAAAGCTTTCCCAAATCCTTTCACCATTCTACATTTTTATGCTATTTGTGGAAAGGTTTCTTTCTCAAGTAGTAGTTTTTAATAAGACTACAGTACTTTGTGTATTTCTTTTAACTGTGTGTATATTTTTACTGATCTGATCTCATGGTTTATGTTGTTTCCAGAGATGTGTGTTGCATAATACGGTGGATCTGAATTTATTATTGCTTGTAAAGACATTTGATGAAATTGGGAGTCCTGGGTTTTCATTATGGTTAAAATTGAAAAGAGCTGTATGCTGATCTTAGCGCACATGAGTGATTAGGTATGGACATGTGAGCCGCACGCTCAGCCGACTAGAGCACGTGCTGCTCATCATTTCTCTGGAAACATTTCATTAAAGTACTTGTTTTACAGAACCTTGTGGACTTTGGTAAAAAAAAAATAAAAATAAAGCTAAACTTTAAAAGCTCTGGTGTCTTGGTGGTCTTTGGTTATTCCAGCTCAAAGTCTTGACTTAGGATGCCTAATTTTCTAAGTCAGCTTTTACAGAAAACAGTTCCTACAGTTAGATGTCAAGAGCAAATCAATGTGGAGACAGATTTTAAGAGGAGATGGTCAGAACTTCAACAGAAGTATTTATTTTATTAGCAAGTTAACTAATACATCTTTGTCAGTATCTACATTTTACAAATTTCTTGTTTCCTAGTTTTAAGGACATCTAAATCTCTTAAGTTTAGGGATCATTTTAAAAATCAAGTTGAAAATTTATAGCTAAAGAATATATACTCAGTATATTTTAAGTGACATTTCACAGTAGAATTCAGTTTGGGCTCATTTCCTTTCAGCTGAGCATACTAAGTCACTAAACTCGTGTTTGGAGTTCACACACAGTGTTTTCATTAATTACCAAACAAACCTAGACATGACTCCTTTATAGTCTCAGTTTTTCTAGCCTAAGATTGTAAGGTAAGATTTCTCTTTGACCGTCTAACTTAGGACATTTGGGTTTTAATACACAGCTAAAGCACACTTGTTAATTTTTGTTTATGTAGGGGAAAAAAATCCACCTTTAAATAGACAGGTATTTTGAATCATTGCTGATGCTAGCAAAAGCAACAGGATCCATTTATTATGGAAACAGAGTCTCCAATAGGAATTATCAACCTTTGTTAACTTCATTCCACATTAAAGTACTGTATCTTCCAAAGGGAACATGTGTCATAATGTATATAGTTTCATGGGTTCTCCAAACCCACACTAGTGCTTTTTATTTCCCCAATCCCTTAGTTTTGTTTTAAAATTCTGGTTTTGGCTGAAGGATCCTGGAGAGAGTCCAAGCAAAGGGCCTAATGAAGGTAGCTGACAGGTTCCCTCTTGTGAAACAGGTGAGTCCTGAGAACACCTCCCAGTCCTGAACCCATAGATCCTTCTCCTCCTCCTCCTCCTCCTCCTCCTCCTCCTCCTCCTCCTCCTCCT
>CAJQZJ010032307.1:1849332-1872467 GCA_907164525.1 Lophiomys imhausi
CTCCTCCTCCTCCTCCTCCTCCTCCTCCTCCTCCTCCTCCTCCTCCTCCTCCTCCTCCTCCTCTATCTCTTACTGTTCGAATAGGAAAATACAGTTACTTCAGGTGAAGTGCTGTTTAAAGCTTTCAAGTGGGATATTTACAGCTGTAAATGTCTCAAGTTTTGGTGTTGCAGATAACAGGCTAGTTTTGTTACTTGTATTTAATTACATTACCTTTGGGCACTTTTCTTTTTCAGGGTCTCTCATTAAATTGTTCTAAGTCAATGCCTGGAAAAACCTCTTAAGGAGAGAGCAAGTTCCTTAGCTCTAGAACCCCAAAGGGGTGATGTATGAAAGTATAAAGCCTTCTGCAAATGGGTGTTTGGTTGCTATTTAGCTTTTTAAAGGCAAGTAAGGTGTAATGACTAGTAGGTTAATTTTCTTGCAAAGACCTGGGACATAATAATAGCCGGTGAAGGTTAGGAATCCTCCCATCTCTGGATGGAGGTCAGATGCTCAGGGGGAAGGTTGGGACGTACAAGGACTTGGTAGCTGAGGCTGAGCTGGTGGCAGTGCTTGGGAGCAGCAGGCTGGCATGGTCATGGAGGGGTAGCTGCCCCTTGTAGTCAAGGTTGTTGCTGCCTGTCCCATTCATCTCCTTGTGGAGTCCAGAAGCTGAGGCCGTTGGCCCCAGGTCCATGACTCCCCGAAGTCCAGGATTCCGAAGCCCCACAGTCTCAAGGACCCAACAGCTTACCCAGGAACAGGGAAGCTGGCAATGTGGAGGAGGGTGGGTGTGGGTAATCTCAGATTTCGACCTTGGAGACATCATTTCTCCATACACTGTATGCAGCAACCTCAGTCTGCATCCTTACTTACACCTCACTAAGCAAGTGTATAAGTTGAACCTGTAAGAAAATCAGAAACACGGTCCCCCAGATTTCTATCTAAAATTCAAAGTCTTGACTGTAGCTAAATTTTGCTGTGCCTAGAAATCTAAAATCCAGACATTCTCTTGAGTCAGTCTGTCCCCGGTTAAAGGCCACAGAGTGGCTTTACAATTCTGTCTTGATTTTCAAGACTTCTGCCCACTCTGAAAGGGTCAGAAAACCAAAATGCCACCAGTTGTATTCCTGGTGAGTGACAGAGTCCTCTTTCTACTAGGAAAAGGTGAAGGAACTCACAAAGTGCCCACTCTGAAAGGGTCAGAAAACCAAAATGCCACCAGTTGTATTCCTGGTGAGTGACAGAGTCCTCTTTCTAACCAGGAAAAGGTGAAGGAACTCACAAAGTAATGAGTGGCCCATTCTTGAAATATGCCAGCTCCACTCAGTATTAGCTCCAGCAGATGCTCTGTGGCTGTTTTTCTGTACTTATGTATTGGGTAAAAAGACAACATGCTTTAATTTGTATGTGTGAAATGGCACTAAAGCTATTCACTGCTGCAAAATTGTGCACTTTAAGATTATGGAGTGTTAATGGTTAATTTTTTTATTAGAAGTTACCTAAACAATTACTGAGGTTACAGAGATAAAACAACAAACAAAAAAACAGCATTTCACTCCATTTCAGATAAACATTCTAAAGCAAAACTAAACAAAAACCAAAAACCCTCTGTCAGAAACTTCAATCACCATTAAACTTAGAAAAAGTAACCTGGAGAGCACAGAGAAATCTCCATACTCACTGAAGAGAAGAACTTTAGGTGACATGTGCATGCGTTCCGGTCTGAACATCTCTGAATTTTCCCCAGATACCTTTTTACTAGCAGTAAAGAGGCTTCTTATGTTTTATAAATGTATCAGTTCTCAGGCAATTACAGAGTTTCAAAAAACTAAATTTAAATAATTAACATACAGAGGTCCACCTTGATACTGTGGTATTAAATGGCAAGGGAATAGTATCTGTGCTTTGATTTTATCTGAACTGGAATTTATATTGCTACCACATAATACATTACTTTCTCAAATGTGCAAATTTTTATCTAAAAATTAAATCAATACACTTATATAATTATGGTTCTAAAGCTTCATTTTTAGAACTATTGTTCAGTGAAGTTAACAAGCTTATGGAAGGTGTTTGCATTTAGTGAACAGGACTGAATCTCTGATTTGCTTTAAATTGAAAGTAAACAGTTACTAGCAGGATGGAGTTTGAACACATCTGTGTTGATTAACTACTTGTTCTGACCTTTAGATTGTGGTTCTAAGCAAAGCCTTAAATAGGACAACTGGGTTGCACTCTCACCCTTGCATATACAAAACATCCTTCTTGTGTCCTTCAAAATTGCACACACTCTCATACTTCAATTTACATCCTAATGAAGATTACTGGGAAGTACCTGCTATCCCTGCTGTTATTCCCTGCAACTTTCATTCTGCATTTTGGTTTCTGTGCCTCCAAGGGAAAAGATGTTAGATCCTAAAATGTATTGCAAAATGTCACATCTGCAGAGTTAGCATTTCTGAAAGCGGGTTTTGCTATGGCCTCTGCTAAACTTTGAGAGGGCTTTGTTCCACCCAGCCCCTGCTCCTGTTCTCCCTCTTGGTTGTGGAGACACTTATCCCCCTCTTCAGTTAATGAGTTTCACCTAGTCTAGCCGTTTGTGTTTTTATAAAAGATCTGTGAAGGACCAACTGCAAAAGAAGGAAAAGGCTTCTGCTTTGCATTAATCAGAAAGTGGAATTCTATAGTAAAAAACGTTTCTTTTAATGTTTCAGGAATCAAACCTTTTCCTAATGTCAGGATGAGCCCAGTAAGTATAGAATGTTCAGCCCTCTGCAGCAATTACCTCAAGCTTGGGGTTTCTACTACTTAAGAAATGCTGAATAGAAAAAGATACGGCTACAGTAAATATACTTTCAGAAAATGGTGAATGGAAAAAGATTGCTTGCTTCTAGTGACATTATTTTCAGTAGAGATCATTTAATTTAAAGGATTCTTTGTCTGGAAATAAGCTGTCTAGGACAAAAAAATAAATTACTGGTTTATTTTCCTTAAGGTTATTATTGGATGCTCATGACCATAAAGCTGTTGTTTTTTAAGTGTTGGTCTGTTATAAAAAATTATTGCAAATGGTGTGAATTTTAAAAATATGTTTTCTAGAGGAACTATAGTCACACTGATGGAACAAAGCACTTTGAAGTGCAGCACATCAGTAATAGCTTTACCAGTGAGATTAACACTGATTTCTGAAGTCAACCTACTAGTATTGCAAAAAACTCAAGCTTGGAGATTTTTCTGTATGATTATCACACCATTTTTAGACTAATATGTCTACTGAGATTATGTAAAATGCTTTAAAATTAAATCTCATCCTCCAAAAATGCACAATGGTTGTTTGATAAAAGACAATCTCTTTGCATGGCCCCCTCCCTTTTTTTGCCTTGAAAGGAACTGGAGTTTATTTTCTTAAAGAGGAAATACTTTATAAAATACATTTTGGAGCAAGTGCAGGTCTGACTTCTATATACCTTCCTATGCAGTCACTTTGAACTTTCTAGGAAAAATGTTCAAACCATGAAAGAAAATCAGATGTTTAAGTCTCAAATTTGTTCTTCTAAAAACAAATGCAGAAGAGGTTTGGGGTATCTGGTGACCATCTGTTTATTTGAAAGTATGTTTTGCTCATATTTCTTATCTTCCATTAATTCTATAAGTTTACACTATTCAGTCGGCTCTACTTTCCTCCAATATGACTATTTTAATAATAAGTAAATGAGCTGTGTTGCCACATTCTGCCAAAAGGAAAAAAGAAAAATCCCTAGAACACTTACGAAAAAACAAACAAAACAAAAACAAAAAAAATCTTTTGACTTTTAGAAAACAGTACTTAAGGTTTTTTAAAGTTATATTTAAATATCCATTTGAAATACTGGAAATATAAATTGACATATTAAAGAGTAAATACATTTATACAATAAAACACCAACAAAACTGGTGCAACTCCTTTTAAATTCTAAATATGGTGGAAAAGTATAATTATCTTACTTTTTCTGCATGTCTTGATAACAATTCAATAAATTGCCTTATTCTTGACATGTTTTGAAATAAACTGATGGTAATACTGGCAACTTTACTTGCTTGTTCTAGGTACTTCGTCAAGGAGTTCAAATTCAGACAAAAATACTTTAAAGAGAATAAATACCATGTTTATAGAAAGAACGGGTATGTTTATCAGCTGATCTGGAAAGACCAGATTCTATATAAAAAGTATTTTATAACCCTTTAAAAAATGATGAACTGCATCTTGGGGTGGGTGTAGGGACGTGCTCTTCTAGGATAATATACAGTTACTTGGCTGCCTAATAATGAACAAAAAATATTTTAAAATCAGCATTTAAATGTACAAACGGTACCGATCCATATAATTAGGATTTCGATTCTTTTTATTCCATTGCTCTATTTTACCCAAAATGGCAGAAATTCCTTGGTAATCATGTTGCTGTGTATATGATCCACTTTGGGCTACAATTCAATTTACTTTCAATAAAGCATTAACGAAATTGCACTTAGGGGAGGGGTTTTGCACATCAATCTCCCAAAATAAATTCCACTTAAAGGATTCATCGTCAAAGCTGGTTGATTTATAGAGATACAAACAGCAACAAAGTTTCCGACTTCTAAAACTCTGAGAGCTTTGGTTAGGAACGTGGTGAATGTGGATCCCGTCGGTTCTTCACATAACTTAGGGACTTGTGAAAGAAGGGAAATCACCACCTCAAAGTGTGGTGTCACATTATTTGGTCCGAGGCCTTCGCCTTCTCCCACCCCCAGCAAAGAGGTTCAGAGCAACCTGACCCTCTCCGCGGCTCATTCGTTCTTATCTCTCCATGCACTAACGGGTCAGCTCCTGTACATTTCCCCCAGCCGCTCTTGCAGTTTCTTGGCAGGTCCTGGGAGCCACAGGCGAGACCCCCGGGGCTCATCACCACGTCCTGCCATAGAGCAGGTTGGCCCCGAGCACGCCTCCGCTGTAGTCCCCGGTGGCCGCGTCCAGGGCCGCTAAGCCGCCTCCAGGACCGTGCAGCGAGGGCGGGCTGGGCGACAGTTCCTCCAGCTCGGGCGCAGGCGTCGGGGCCTGCGGCTGCGGGCCACCCTGGCCAGGCGTCGGGGTGCCAGCGCCATTCTGGCACGGCTTGCCGTCCTTCACCAGCACCGGTACGGCCACACGGCGCGGCGACGGCGGGGGCGGCGGCGGAGGCGGCGGGGGGCCCAGGCCGCCCTCCTGCTGCAGCTGCTGCTGCGCCGCCTTGTCCTTGGCCTGCCTCTTCATCTTGTAGCGATGGTTCTGGAACCAGATTTTGACCTGCGTCGGCGTCAGGTGGATCATGCTGGCCAAATGCTCGCGCTCGGGCGCCGACAGGTACTTCTGCTGCTTGAAGCGCCGCTCCAGCTCGTAGACCTGCGCCTGGGAGAAGAGCACCCGGCGCTTCCTTCGCGGCGCGGCCGCGTGCAGCGGTGCCAGCGACTTGGCGGCGTCCGCGATGCCGGTCAGAGAACCCATGCCGGCTACGTTCACGCCCGCCGACGGCCCCATGAACCTAGAGACTGGGGAGGGGGCCCAAGAAAGACGGCCGGTGAGCCGCGGGCCCGCGAGGACCGCTCCCGCCGTCGCCCCGCTCGCCTTCAGGGACGGCGCGGGCTCCGCGGCCCGCACCCCGCTCCCTCCGCGCGCCTGGGGGCCCGGCAACCCCCGCGCGCCCCAGGCGGCTCCCAAGAGACCCCGCGCGTCCCGGGCCGTGACCCAGAACCCTTCACGAGCCCGGGGCCGCGTCCCAGGACCCCCCGCGTGCCGGCCCTCGGGCGCCGCCGGTTGCACCACCAGCCCCCTCGCGCCCCAGCTGTGGCGGGAAGGGCCCGCGCCGCCAGCTCGCCCTCAGTCCCGCGCGCTCCTGGCCCCGCTCACTTGACGAGTAGCGCGGGTCCGCGTTGGCGCCGTACCAGCCGGGGGCCGCGGCCGCCGCGCCGCCCCGCATGCCGTCCGTGTAGGCGGGCAGCTCACCCACGTTGCCCAGGCCGCCGTTGCAGTAGCTGCCCATGGCGCCGTGCGGGAACTGCGAGACGCCCGGCGGCATGTGGTAGGTGGCGGCCGCCGCCGCCGCCGCTGCCGCTGCCGCCGCCGCCGCCGCCGCGGCCGCGTTGTGCCCGGCCATGGCGTGGGACGACTGCATGCCCGCCACGGCCGCCGCCTGCGAGGAGGGGCCCGCCGGCGGCGCGCGGTAGGCGGCGGCCCCCAGGGGCGCCCCCAGGCCAGGCGGCGCGCCGTCCATGACGCCGCCGAACTTCTTGTAGGTCTCCTCGATGGGGCTCAGGATGTCGGACACGGAGAAGGGCGTCGTGTGCTTGGGGCTCAACGACATGGCTCGGCGGACGGCCAGGTAGGGGGGCCCGGGGCGGGCGCGGGCGGGACGCGGCGGCCGCAGGTCGCCGCCACCTCGGCGCGGCCGCAGCGCCCGTGGATTGATGTCCGCGGCGCGGCGAACCCCCCGAGCTACGGGATCTCGGGTTTATTTTAGTCCAGCGCCAGGTTTACGACAGACTCGGGGGGCGGAGCAACATCCCCCAACGAGCAAACAATGGTCATTGACATCTTTTTCTCTCACCCCCCTTCCCCATATCGGAGGCAAAAAAGGTAAAGGGCCAGTTGGGTGTTTCTTGGAAAGATCACCCCCCTTTGCCATCTTCATCCTTCGAGCTTCTACCCGGGTTACCTGAGCCCTTGAGAAATAGAAACTCCGAGGCCAGTCAGAGATCCGCGCACTTGTTTCATCCAGACTGGGAGTTTTCCTAAAGTGACTTTTTTGTAGCAAAGTTCGTCGAGGTTGGGGGGGACAACCAGCTGTTAAGTTTGGGAGGGGGTGGTTTGCAGGGCTCACGTCCTTTCTAGTTACCAAGCCCCTCACTGGCTCCATCATCTAAAGTGTTAAAAAAAAAAGGGCTCTTGGGTCCCACCATAAGAGCACATAAAGAGAAGAGTTGTACAATGACGGTCCTCTGCTATTGTAGGGCTCTCTAATTTATGCATGGTTAGATCCTTTAAAGCATCATTTTGTAGGCAACCTAACGGACACTTCCAAATTAGCTCAAAGTATCCAAATCCAAAGAAGAGAGACAACACACAGGGATACTGGTTAACAGAGATGCTGGCTTGTAAGTATGCTGTCCCTACTCTCAGGGTGAAAATTGAACCAGAGAAAGTGTATTTGCTAAAAACGTTTCATATTTAATTTGTACCCTCATTACCGCTATCTTTTCTTTGTTCCCTTCCCCAGAATCTGACTTACTATTTATTCTTCTGTCACTACCCTGATATGAGAGGAGAGAGAGAGACTCAGAAATTTCAAATACATTTTACTTCTTTGTAAAGGATCTTTTTGGTGGTGTTGGGGAAAATAACCTGTTTAAGGATCATGGAAATTGATGTGGATGCAAAAAGCAGGTGAAAATGGCAGCTCCTCTTCAAAAATGCAAACCTAGAAGCTGGTTTTTAACAATTATCGTATGTTGGTTTACAAATGTTCCTGCATAACAAAGAACTTACACTAAGTGCTGAACAAGACAGAAGACAAGTGTGCATGCACTAGTAAAATTTGGAAACATGGGGATAAGAGGGAAACAAAGACACATTTTAAAGTTTTCCTGGAAGCAAGTAGAAGAAAGGAAAATGTTTCTTAAGCAAGATTTTATTGTGTCTAAAAACAAAAGGGTACCTACCAAAGTTTAACCTGGCAGCACATGTCTTGAAGGTCTGAAGAGTTCAGCATTATCTTTTCCTTGGTTTTTCTTGGTTTCAGTCCTGTGGTTTCAGTGTCCTTGGTGATTTTGTCTCATTATTTTAATCAACAGCTGTATTCAGTCAGTACATTTTTTTGCAAAGAATCTACCCTTTGTAGGGAGAAACAGATCATATGAAAAAAAGTGGAAAGAAAATGACAACCAGAGGAGCGGTTAATATTTTAAAACACATACTGAGGGACAAAACAACTACCAATTGTTTACAGACATCAGTTATTGTCTCAACAAGGTTAGTATTGCTACAGTCTTTCTTTTATAGGTCTTTTCTGAACTTCAGACACTTGAGCTAGGTCATCTGCACTGGAATTGCCTACTTACTTTTTTTTTTTTAATAATGATATTACAAAGAAGCCTTTGGGGCAGAGGACACTCAAATGCTGGGATCCTTTTATAATGTGAAGTTTTAAGCTTTGTTTTACTTTGAATTTTATTGCTTATTATTTATTAGCTTAAAACAACAGAAAGTAATCTTAAACTTTACTTAAAGATGAGGTAAGTAAATATAGTTGTCATAATATGTGAATATGAAAGTCTCTTGCAAACTATATTTTTCAAGTTTAGACACATTTAAAAAATGAAACCATTATCATAAACTTCATGTTGATGAGTTGTCCAAACCAGAGTGGTTATAGTTTTTTCAGATGAATGTTATTCTGTTTTCAAGTTATACACTTTATCTTGTGATATTTTATTTGTAAAACTTTAATGTGGCAGTTTTATAAGAGGTTATACTATATTTTGTTGTTCAGTATATCAGTGCACTCACCTCTGGAAGTTTCCTATCTTTAAATGAAAAAACAAAACAGAATCTCTGCCAAAATTCTGTTTCTGACTGCTTAGGAACATCATAAGCCAAGCAGAATTCCTTTCCTGGATATGACGTGTTCTGAAAGAAAAAAAAAAGTTAAAATCTTCAGCATTTTCTTGTATCAGTTGTTTGTGTCTCCCCTAGATATTTGGTACCTTTAAAATGTAAATGCTGTTTCGATGTGTGCACATGAGCTTGATAATAGACTCTGAGGAACGCACACATGTGTATCTCAAGACAAATAGCTTGATCTGCTGTGGAAGATTTCCATCAAACTCACTTCATCCTATTGTTTTCTGCCCAAATTGTGAATGGAAATTTATAGTTAGTAGATTGTTAAATGCTATTGACTATATGTCACAGAAAATGTATTTCTCAGGAATGTTTTCTTGTTATTCCCTGCCCTCATGTTGGCACTTAGCAGAGAGAGAGAGGCAAATATTCTCAAAGGGAATACAGTAGTGAAAGGAGATGGTTCTCCCTCTTCTACTCTAGTCTCTTTTCCCATTTTCTCTCCTCACAACACTTGACATATTCTGCTAGGATTGGCTCCACATCTTGAAGCACAGTACTACTTTACACACAGGGGACAGCATGTATTTGGGTTTTGGTGCTTTGACTTTTTTTCCATAGTTCAGATTTTTGTAGTTTCACACACCAACCAACACTGAAAACTTACTAAGATAACCTATAATAAGCAGATAAAGAAAATTTTTCTAGACAAAAAGATTCAGTAGTTTCTCCTGGCTTTTTAACAAAAAGTGACATTTATTGAACGTCTGATATGTTAGTTAACTTTAGAAACAAAAACCTTAGTAAGGAACTAAACTAAACTGAAATCAGAAGAAAGAGCCTTCCCTGCCATTGGTATTTACTGTTGTCATGCAGCTCAGCCAGAGGGGCCTGGGAAGAGGGGAGACAGACCCCCTTTGAAGTAGAGTTCCAGCCAGAACCAAGAGGGATATTTTTGTCTTTCTTATGGTGGCACATAGATTGTTAATGGCTCCTGAATTTTTACATCAAGGTGAATTGTTCTTGAAAATATTACTCTCTGTTGGATAATCAAGAACATTAAGCACTGTTTAGAAATGAGACACTCACTCCACTTGTAGTTAGTTTGAAATAGTTGTAAACTTATTTGATTAGTGAAATTCTCATGTTGGAGAAGTAGCTGAAATTTTACAGTTAGGATCTTTTTTACATGGAAAGGATTAAAGAATCAAGTTAATAGCACTAGTTTTGTACAGGAAAATTTGAAGGCATAAACAAAACGCTAAGGAGATAAAATGAACTTTATTTTGCGTTTTTGTTAATTTTATCTATTTCTGGAATTTAGTTCCCATTTTTTGTTTTTAGTTTTCCTAAATCATTTTCAATTGATTATTTAAATTATTTACGTTTCTTTTGCCAATTTTACTTCTATATTTATGACTTTCTCTGTTACACAGTACTACTTTCATATTTTCTTTATAAAATGAAAAGTCCTTGTGATTTAGCTACTGACAAAAGACTCTTGACTGAATTTTTGCTAAGTTAAATCTCCCTTTCTCACCAATGGTAAGACTAACCAATGAGTTTATTTTAAATTAATATAATTACTAATAGTATAACACTAATACAGTATGAGAAGAAATGGTAAATATCAGCAATATTATCTTTGGCTAAATCATAATAATGAATTTCTAATACGATTCCCTGAAAACAAAAACAAACAAAACAAATTCTCCACAAACAAATAATATAAAACAACCCACAACAAACTATACACTTCTTCTAATATTATAGGAAAGCTGTAACATTAATTTTACCTTGCAGCAGAAAATAACAGGGTATATATAACAAGAAGTAAAAATACATCTATATTACAATTCTCTTACCTTAAGAATATAAGCAAGCTAGATATTTACATTTCTCTGTAGTTTTAAAAATAGTGTTTTACAGTAAAGTTATGGGTGCTACAGGAAAACTAGCAATATTAAAATATAATTTTTGTTCTGAATAACATGTTACTTGCATATATTGCTATTATAGAAAGTTTGAAACTGTTAATTCCATTTTTCTTTCACATGTTTTAGAATGTAACTAAATGCCTATTATAAAAAAAGAACACTTTGGATTTTAAGAAAAAATAATTTTTATTATTTTGTGCTGGGAGCAAATTCTACATGTTCTGTTTCTATATATTCTTAATAGGAATGACTACACATAGCTTTTAAAATATATACCTTCCTAACTTCTTTTATATGCAGTCAATTTCCTCAGTTTAAGTTAGATGATTTTTTTTTTTAAGACAGGGTTTCTTTTGTGTAGCCCTGGCTGTTCTAGACTCATTCTGTAGACCAGACCATCCTTGAACTCACAGAGATCTTCCTGTTTCTGCCTCCCGAGTGCTGGGATTAAAGGCATGTGCCACCACGACCCGCTAGTCCAATGATTTTAATGAAAATTATATTAATGTTTTATCACCTTAGTTTTAAAAATTAGCTACAATGATCAGAGAAGTTGTCCTTTCTACATCTGAACTGAGTAGTTGGGATGTTGCCATCACTTACTTGAAGGAGACCTCCAATTTTTGATGTTTGGTGAGTTGGTTATTAGATTATTGAATTGTTATTAAAGCTTTTTGTTATTATAATTTTTTGGAAGAAATAACTAGAGCAATATTACAACTAGAGACTAATTTCTCCATTTTTCTTCTTTCTCTATATTGTTAATGTTAAAGTGTTATTTAGCAGTTGTTATATATATCAGTCTAAATTTTAGATTGATAATTGTGCTTAATAACAAGTATCTACCTCATGAAACAGTTTGGATAAACTTAAAGCAATTTAATTATTAGCTCAATAATATTCATTAAATAGCCTGATACAAAACAGTTTAATTATTCTGCTCATTGTGAGTACCATCAGGAAAACTTGATTGATAAAGTTGCCTCATAAGATCTCAAAAATAAATAAAATCAAGTTGGATGCTGTGACATGTTTGTAATCTTAAGTCTCTTGAGGGACAAGAATTGTGAGTTGATGGCTAACCTGTGTGTCATAGTGAATGTGAAGCTGAGTTGGGCTACAGGAGGCTACCCTTCAATAAATAAGCAAACAAATAGATATCAGTGGAGTTTTTAATGCTGTCTTGGTACTGCAGTGATGAGGATCAACCCCAAGTGCTGTAAACTACACCCTTAGTCCCTTAGTAAAAAGTCAGAGTCTCAAACCACAGAATGTTTGTCAGGTGGACTTGAAAATTGTTGTCCTAAAATACCTAGCTGTGAAGTCAACTAAGAACAGGATCTGACTGTTTAACAAATTTAATGTTTAACTTTTTAAAAGATTAAATACTAAATATAAAATTTGCAGTATAGAAAGTAACATAGCAATAATATGGAAAAGGTTATTAAAACCATTTTTGTGTGTTTTCTTACTTTTTAGAAAATAGAAGAATTTCACAAAACATGAAAGTATTACAAAGCACAGGACATTGTAATTCAGTCTGAAATACAACTCCAGAGAAATAAGATTGGCTTGAAAAATTCTGTACTAGTTTAAATGAAAGCATTTATTGTTGGTGTGCAGTATGTTGTTAAGAATCTATAATAACCTCTAATAAAGGCAAAAGTGACAAATTACCTTCTCCATAATGAAAAGCCTATGTATACAGAATCAGTTTTTAAAACAACACTAATTCATTAATTTTAAAAAAATAGTGAGCCTAAAAGGTGAAGACAAATTATGTAAAGATTAAATTTTTAAAAATCTAATTGATACTTTTATAAAGTTAACTTTTAGACAATATAAACATGTTGAAATACAAAGGATATAATTATATATATATTTATGTATGCTGAAAGGTCTGAAGTTTCATCTTTTATAAATAATCTGATAGGTATATATTCTAGAGTGGATTCTCTTAAATACAATATTTCTTTAGGATAGTCAGTGATAATGCATATATGATTGAGCTGCAGTTGGCAGACTGCCTTGGCATGCCTTTTTACTAACAATTTGCAGATATTAAAAGGGTAGTGAAAGTGGTGGTTTAGAAATTCCTTCTAAAGACACTGAAGGATGGAAGGGAAACCCGGGGCTTCCAGTGCCCTCTGAAATCATCTTCATGTAAAACCAGGTTTATCAGAGACAAATGTCATTTTAAGTACTGTGTCATGAAAAAAAAAAGTAGCATAAAGAGATTATTTGAGCATGATAAATTAGGGTATAGGTATGTTCTGTACCCATACCAAAAAAGAAATGGAGAATGTTTTATATATATATATATTTTTTTCAATGTATTCTCTGTGATTGAATTTATCCTCATAGATAATAAATGAATGTGGGTAAGCATTCACGAACTTTTCATGACCATAAAAGTTTAATCATGAAGGTAGCACACACCTTTAATCCCAGCAGTAAAGAGGCTGAAAAAAAGAAAATGATGGGTTTGAAACCAGTCTATGCTTCTTAGTGAGACCTTATCTTAAAAAAAAAAGGAAAGCTAACCACAAACTGTATGTATTTCGCTTTCCTTATTTAGATTGAATCATTTGTATGTATTCAAGCCAGTTGTATCTCCCACATAGATATTTTGACATCCAGGAGGAATTGTAGAGGGGGAAATGCAGTTTATTCTCTGACTTGCAGAAATATAAAGCAGTTTATCAAGACTTCACAGATAAGAACTTTATTAAAGAATAGGAGGAAAAACATATAACTATACAGAATATAAAGCTCCTAAGATTATCAGCTTCTCCAAACATGTCCTACCTGGAAAGTGGAAGAAGGTTAAAATTCTAGATGTCATTAACACTTACTAATGTTTTATAACATACTCAGTGCTGTCATGAGTTTTATGTGTGTATCTAATTCAAATGATACATAGAACTGAAAAGTGTGATTGACATTCGTATAGAATTAAGTAAATATTCTGATTAGGAGAGGAAAGGAGGTCTCAGAAAATTGGGAACACTTTCTTGTAAGTCTGAAAGAGTGATGGACGGATCAAGATTTATGCTATCTTTTAATGTCAGTTGTTAGAGCTATTTTTATATTGCCTGATGACTTTGATGGCTACTTAGATAAAGTTTACCAAGTTAATACTCATATGGATATTTGTATCCAGATGGACACAAATGAATATCCAGATTGCTATGTATATGTGTATATACATATGCATATGTTTATATTATGAGCACAATAGAAAGTTTCGAGTGCCTGTAAGTGGTTAATGGATGAAAGGTATTTCTTTCCTACAGATCCTTCAGTAATAAAATAATTTCCTTAGAAAAGTTAACACTATAATTTCCCATGTTATAGTGAATTAAAAATTTAAAGATCACTGTTTTTGATCATTGATATCAATTTGGTATTATTAACATTATAAGTAATAAAGTGAAGCCAGTTGCAAATCAACTCAAGTAATATAAAAGTATATGTAACAGTGCTGTTTAATGGAAATATAAAGCATATTTGTAATTGAAAATGCTCAAGTAGGTGGGTTGTACTTAACCCAATATATTTGAAATATTATTTTCATCCATGAAGTTAATTTTTAAAGATATTTTTTATGTTTACAAGCATGTAAAAATAAAAGAAAAAAAGTGCAATGTATATGTGCAGTGCCTATGGGGGCCAGAAGAAGATGTTGGATCCCCTGGAACTGGAGTTACAGGAAATTGCGGGCAACCAAGTGGGTAGTTGTAATTCAATCCTGGTCCTCTGGAAGAGCAGCCAATGCTCTTAACAACTAATCCATCTCTACAGCTGCTGATAAGGTTATATGATTATCTGTTGAGATGGTATATGAAATGGTTAAGGTGTTTGTTTGTTTTTTTTAAATTGTCAATGTGCTAGACCTTTGCAGTTTTATGTTTACTGCATCCTGGGTTGGAGTAACCATACTTCAAGGATTCAGTGACCATGTGTCATTCATGGTTATTGTATTGAGAGGCAATGCTTCTCTAGTAGTTTTTCAAATTTCCTATGTCCACACCTAAACATATGTATGTTCCTTGTCATTACAAATATGTGTTTTCACAGAAATCCACATAAATCTCAAAGTTGTGCCCTAGATATAGCTTAGTATCTCTTTCTGTATACCCCAGGAATTCAATTGGTTTTAGTCTTTTTTTTTTCCCTTGAAATATTCTTGTTAAGTATTCCTGACTGGCCTGGTATTCACCAGCCCAGACTAGCCTCAAACTTATGGCAATCCTCCTGCCTCAACTTATGGCAATCCTCCTGCCTCAGCCTCCTTTAGGATTGCAAATGTGCACCCTCATGTTCAGCCATTAAGTCAAATAAATTATATTAGTTCATCTCATGTAAAAATCCTAAATTTTATAATTCAGGTTTAAGTACTCATAAGTCAAGGTTTACTGGTTTACACATTTACACTCATTTGTCTACGGCTGTGTTCATAATATAGCAACAAGGCAGCTACACCAAAGACTGTATGGCTCGCAGCCCTACAGTTTTTACTTGCTAGCCACTTTACAGATACTGTTGATCAACCCTTGAGAGTAAAATTGAAAATCGTCTTTGCATATACATAACCCATATCTGTCTCCAGATTTAATCGCTACTAAGTTTTTAATGTACTTTTCCAGGTATTTCTTTATATATTTTTATATACAGGTGTGATATAATATGCTCTGAATGTGTGTGCATAAATATACAAACATGCATGTGCATGCATTCTCATATTCTGTAGTTATATTTATGTATCTAGGACATATTTACAATTTATGTAATGGTATCATTACATATGCTCTGGTTTCTTTTACTCAACTATACCTCCTATCAATTGACACATCAGTAGTTATATGTATGTTCCTTGTTATTACAAATATATATGTATTTGTGATATATATTTGTTATACATATATATATATATATATATATATATATATATATAAGTATTTGTGACAGTGTAGGTATCCATCTTCTTTTTAATGATCATATTCTCTTCCACAATTGAGTTCACATAAGTTGTTTGTCTCCAGTGAGTTTAGGTCCATTGTTTTCTTTTTTTCCTTCCTTCCTTCCTTCCTTCCTTCCTTCCTTCCTTCCTTCCTTCCTTCTTTCCTTCCTTCCTTCCTTTCTCCCTCCCTCCCTCCCTCCCTCCCTCCCTCCCTCCCTTCCTTCCTTCCTTCCTTCCTTCCTTCCTTCCTCCCTCAGTTCTTCTTTCCTTCTCTTTTTCTTTTCTATTATAAACAGTGCTATAGGTAACATACTCATAGATCCTTGCGGCACAGAAAATTTTACAAGGTCAATTTCTAGAAGTAAAACTTAAATCAAAGGAGGGAGTTTATTTTGCATTTGGTAGAGGCTGTCAAATCGCCCTTCAAAAAATCTATTAGTTTACGTGTAAGAGTGAATGAACTTTCTCCTCCTGTCCCTCACCAACACTAGCTAATTACTAAATTTAAAAATTGAATTTATATTGTGTTTATGTTTGTATGTGTGTGTGCTCATATGCATGCATGTGTGCATGCGTGCATTGTGTGTGTGCATGTGTGTGAGTGTCTGTGTGGGGACAACTTGTAGGAAACTTCTCTTCTTTTATCATGTGGGACCTGGGGATTGATTAGGCTTGATGGCAAGTGCCTGAGCCACTGAACAATCTCTCTAGCCTTAAAGCCTTTAATAGTCTAACTTAGTATTAGATAAGTATTTTAGTATCTCCAATACTTTTCTGTTTGTTTTTTAAAATACTGTCACTCACTTTAAAAAAGAAAATTAACCAAAGACTATAAAGTATGAAGAGACAGTTCCCTGAAATAATATCCAAGAGTATCACTATATAAGTATTCAAACTAAAAAAAAAAAAAAGCTTAGAATGCTGCTTTCAATTTTATCCTCATTATTTTAAGAACAGAATAGTATTGTAAAAAGTAATTATGTTTTAGAATTACATGAACTTTGATTGAATCCTACTCCACCAAATGGTAAACTTTGATGGCAAATGTTACTTAACTATTTTAATCTCACTGTTCTTATAAGAATAACAAAAGGACATATGTCCAAAGATACTGTTTTTGAAGATGTTTGGGAACCTATATGTAAGTGGTGATGGGTGGGAATAATAATATATTTATAAATCTAGATGTATAGAAAGATGAATTTCCTCAAGGTCTGTCATTTTACTGTAATCTCATGACACTTTTCCTTCACTTATAACATTTTCTTATCACATATCACTCTATAGCATGTGGAATATATTCTTCTTGTTGGAAAAATGTGAATATTTAGTCTTTTTTAAAATAATTTATTTTTTATTTCTTCAAATATTTAGTCTTAAAAGAAGTCCCCCTCTTTATTCTCCCCACTCTCTTTACTATATCTATCTATCTATCTATCTATCTATCTATCTATCTATCTATCTATCTATCTACCTACCTACCTATCATCTATCTACCTATCTATATCTGTCTACCCATTTATCTATCTACTATCTATCATCATCTTTCCCCCCTCCCCCCTCCGTGTGTGTGTGTGTGTGTGTGTGTGTGTGTGTTTAAAGATAACAGGCTATATAATCCTGGAATGAATCCAATTTTAAGAGAATGATTTGCAAAGGAAAATTACATGTCAGGGGAGGATAACAGTGAGATTTATGTCTTAGGAAATCATAGGTGAGGACTTTATGAACTTCATAGGTCAAGGAGATAGAAGGTAGAAAACATATTCCAGACAGCAGATCATTTAGGAGCATTTATAGAAGGTATGTATGTATGAATGATATGTATATCTTTTGAAACCAGTTCAAAAGGCTTGCCTAGAATTTGTTATGCAGCCAAGGCTTGCTTTGAACTTACAATTCTATTTTAACCTTCTGAAGGCTGGAAGTATAGCTATATATCACCACATCTGGTAAATTAAATCAGTGATTACTTAGTGCCTACTGTTATGATTTCAGTTTATGTCCCAAAGCTTCATATGGTGAAAAATTAGTTCCTCTTAAGAGGGACAGTGACTTGGGATGCATTTTAGTGGTAAAGTGCTTGTCTAGCATGCACAAGTTCAATTAAACTCAATAAAGCTAAGTTCAATTTCCAGTACCAAAACAGGGAAGGAGACCTAAGTATTTATAGACCAGTTTAGAGCATTGCCTTTGAATGAGGTTAATGCAATTTTCTTGGAACCTCACTTATCACTTCTTATAAGACTGCAATTAAAGCAAGGCTACTCTTCACTATTGACTTTTTTCTGCATGTTGCAATTTCTCTACTATGTCGTGATGCAGCTAAGGGAGAATTTACCAGTGGCCACATAGATGGGACCACTTGATCTTACACTTTGATCCCGCACAACTGTTAATTAAATGAACCTATTTCTTAATAAGTGCACAGCTCTGGATACCTTTGTATGGCAATAAAAATTAGACATGTGTTAAGCCCTAGAAAATGTACAGTATTCAGAGAATGACAGATTGTTTCATCAAAATGGAGCATAAGCTTCAAACTAAGAATCAATGGGAGATAGAATTGGAAAGTTTGATAGGATCCAGATTATAAAGAACTTTGCTAAATGTTAAGTAGTTAGTACTTTATCCACAAAGAACAAGACTAGATTATGTTTTGGGAAGTCATACTAGCATCAGTATAGACAAAGAATTCAGGAATATTAATGCTTAAGACAGAGTATTCAGTTGAAGGTTGTTATAAAAAGCCACACAAGAAATGTGAAATTTGGAAGTTTAGGCTAGAGTGGCCCAAATGCTATAAGCAGAGCTTAATGGGTGATTCTTGTGGGAGCTCAGAAGATCAGAATGCAGGTAGGAATGTAAACAGTAAAGATTATGAGATATCAAGTAGCAACAGATTGGAAGAGTTTTCCTAGGTTTAATTGCCCATACACTTAAAGGTCACTGCAACCATGGTCCAAGGGGGCCCAACTATTGCAACATCCATGTGAGTCTGCTTTTGTAGGCATGCAGAATACAAATTATAGAGTCATGGAGGCATCTGCATTTTTTTATTTTTAAATTTCTTTATTTATTCAAGTTAAATCCTGATCTCCGCCACATTCCTCCTCCCCCCCCCGCCCCCCCCCCCCCCCCCTCTTCCCCCTCTCCCCCCCCCCCCCCGATGAGGGGATCCCCCCACATACCAACCCACCTACTACATTCATCAAGTCGCATGAGGGCTAAGAGCTTCCGCTTGCACTGGGGCAGCCTAGCATCTGTATTTTTAAGGAAGGCCTAAAAAGCAGACAGCCATGTCAGGTGCCCTTGTAAGGAGCCCATGAGAGGTCAATGTATGAAACTCTGAAGTTAAAGTGTAAGCTGTAATGGAGACACTAGGATGTTGGACATGTAGGAATGTGGAATGTCTGCTAAGAAAAGCTTTGGCAACAAATGAACCCAGTCTAAGAGAAGCCATATGGGCCTACAGATAATAAAGCCATAGGGATGGGACTGCCCACACTTGGTAGTGCTCACATAAGGTTATCCCATGTTCTAGATATATGATACAAAGTTATAGGATTTAATGTTTTCCCTAATGGATTTGGTCTTGCTTTGGTCTCATCCCTTCTTTCTGTCCACCACCTCCCTCATGCTTTGTTTTTCCAACTTGGTTTTTTCCAACCCTGGCTGCCCTGGAACTCTCTTTGTAGACCAGACTGGCCTCAAAATCAGAGATCCACCTGTCTCAGCTTTCTGAGATACTACCCAGCATCCCATTCTTCTCTTAAGAATAGGAATATTACAGGTCCTGAGTTCAATTCCCAGCAACCACATGGTGGCTCACAACCATCTATAATGGGATCTGATGCCCTCTTCTGGCCTGCAGGCATACATGCAGACAGAACACTGTGTACATAATAAATAAATAAAATCTTTAAAAAGAATAGGAATATTAGGGCTGAAGGGATGGCTCAGCAATTAAGAGCATTAATTGCTTTTTCAGAGAACCCGAGTTTGATTCCCAGCATGTGTTTCACAACAATTTGAAACTCCAGTTCCAGGGAGTCCAATGCCCTTTTCTGGCATCTGTGGATACTGCATGCATATGGTGTACAGATAAAACTTACAGCCAAAACACCCATACATAAAATAAATAGTTTTAAAAATTTATTAAGAGCCGGGCGTTGGTGGCGCACGCCTTTAATCCCAGCACTTGGGAGGCAGAGGTAGGCGGATCTCTGTGAGTTCGAGGACAGCCTGGTCTACAAAGTGAGTCTAGGACAGCCAGAGCTGTTATACAGAGAAACCCTGTCTCGAAAAACCAAAAAAAAAATTATTAAGAATAAGAATATTTATTTTGTGTCATTGCATGCTAGAAATATGGAATAATTTTATTTTACAAGGTTTCACAGCCAAGAGAATGACTTGAACTTTAGTATAGACTTTGAACTTGGGCTTTTGAATAACTTTAGATGGAAGTATAGGGACTTTTCAGACTGGACTAGTGAAGTTTGTAGAAATATAAATTATCCTTTTATGGAGGCAGTGGTGGGAAATTAGGGTTTAAAGTAATGTATTTGTGTGTCAGGTTGGCAAGGGATGGACTTGTGGTAGTTAATGCTCATTGTCTATTTGACTGAATTTAGAATAATTTAGGGGATTGGTGAGGCACATTTTCAGGGTGTGTCTTTATTTCTAGGTAGGATTACTTTAAAGAAGATGATTGAACTTGAATGTGGGCCACAGAACTCCATAGGATAGGGACTTGGACAGAATGGATGGAGAAGAAAGAGAGAACCAACTAAGCATCAGCATTCCTCTTTCTCTGCTTCCTCTTCATGGTGTGAGCTTCTCTGATATGACTTCCCCACGACAAGCAATTGAATTCTCTGGAACCAGGAGACAAATAAATCCTGATTACCTTTAGTTCTTTACATCAGGCATTTGTGACAGTAATGAGAAAGGTAAAGTGCTCATCTTACTTGCTGTAAGCCTTTTGGGATCTTTGCTTCAGACTTATACTGGTTCTGACCTGCCCAGACTGGCTCAAAAGGACTTGTGAGAGAGACAAAGCTGCTGTCTCTTATATCCTGAAATCAATATAATGGAAGTATTATTTTTTAAAATATTTATTTATTACCAGGTTACATCTCCATCGAAGTATCCTCTTTCCACCCCTCCCAGTCCCGCCCTCCCACCCTCTACCCCCTATCCCTTCCATCCCACTCCTCTGGAGTGGAGTGTCCCTACATAACAGTCCCCTGCCCCAGTTCAGCAGTCATATGAGGGCCAAGAGCCTCCTCATACACTGGGGGTCTACAAGGCAGCACCGCTAGGGCAAAGTGTCTCATTGACAGGAAAAAAAAGTCTATGTCCATGTTTCCTTTGGTGCATTGGTTGTAGTATAGTTACCCTGCACTATATGGCTAAAATCCGATTATAAGTGAATAGATGCCATGTGCATCTTTCTGAGTCTGGATTAGCTCACTCAGGATGGGCTTCTCTAGTATGGAAGTATTCTTATCACAGAACATTGAAAACCTATAACGTGGGGCATTTTCATTTGTTTGCTTGGTTTTTGAAGAGCCAGTCAACCTGTATATTAGCAGCATAATTCCTGGTTGGCTTGACTGTTCATTTTCTAACCAGTCAGATCGAGGGGAAGTGGCCTCTATAGCTAGTTACTCTCTACCCTCAGCTTCTTCACAGTGCTCAGCCCACATCATGGTGAAGATGCTAGAGTGGTAGTGGCATGACGTTTCCTACTTCCTTGCCATTCACTACATAGAAGCTAAAAGTCTACATATTCATTTGAACTCTGAAGACCTGAGTGCTTTCCAAGATCATATAACATTCTGTCAGTCTAGAGTTTTAGTATACCCTGAGGTAGAATTTGTCATTGTCTTTGTTTAAATAGTATGAACATGGTCTAGTTTTCCAAAGGAGACTTTCCACCCATTTACATTTAGAGTAAGCATTTTCTGTTCTTCAGTGATGTGCACTTGAGGTAAAGCAAAGGAAATTAGCAGAAAGGAAATTAATGGAATAGCCTGCCAGGTTGAGTTTGCTCAAGATATGGCATAATCAAATGACCAAATATAACTGTGAAAGTTGGATTTCTTTTGGTAGGACTCCATCTGACTTATTGAGTAACACACTGACTCTAAGGATGGACAAAGTTACTAGCTAAAATATTGCTTCAACAACATTTAGTTTATGTTTGTTTTTGTTTCTAGACCTACATTAAATTAGCAGCCCATGATGGTGGAGAAGGGCAGATACGAAAGATACTCAAGAGATGGAATATATGGATCCAAGAATCATCATACAGGAATCTTTCTTACTCTTTAAGTTTTAGGTAGAAACAAATTCAGCCTCATGTAGAAATTGATGCCACTAATTTACATTTAAACCTCTGTAGTATTCACAATTCATTTTTGTTTTGGGAACCTACTTCAAGTAATTTATGTGAAAAGAGGGATTCATTTAGATGCTACTGGGAATAGATTCATAGACACAAAAGGTTAAATGTACAACTGAGTGTTGGGAACAAATGGAATTAGAAATTCACATCCCACTAGGACACTCATTCTTTGTTTTCTTTCTGCATGTTGGTGTCATTTCTTCCTTAACAGAATTAAGTTAAGGAAGAATTAACTGTCCTCTGTGTGGCAAGAAACAAGGCCAGCAACCCCGTATAAGAAGGCTGGTAGACTAAACCTGTAAAAGACTGATTGGTATAAGTGCTATAAGTGTTGGGTTAACGATGTTTATGCGTTCAAAATTGGAGGGGTAGAGAACAGATCACAAAAGTAAGGTAATAAGAGGCTAGAAAAATTAAACATGATTGTCACACCTCTGTTTTGCAACCTGATAGATTTCATCCAGTGCTTTTTCTTAGACTTTTCTGTTATCATTGCTGGTACTGACTATCTTTGCAACACACTTGAGTTTTCTTACTGTTTCCCCTCTACTTTATGCTCATTCTATGATTCCAATATTGACTCCCTTTACTTTTCTTGCACCTCAAAAATAATGAAAGATGAAACTCAACCCATGATGCCCTGATCAGTAATAAATCTCAAACTTGTTTTTTTCATGCTAATTTAAAAAATACAACAACAAGAACAGAAAACTACCGCTGTGCTACACCCTCAGCTCCTAGATATCATACTTTTTATTGGTAGATTTCAGAAGTGACTACAGCCTTCTACATTATGGTATTTTGAAGAAAATGCCAAAAAAGAGGGCTGGTTGAGCAAGCTGTACCACTCTCAAAAAATTCTTATATTTAGATAAGCAAATATTGCTTGTTATCTAAATATAAGAGATAGATAGGGCATCTTCAAAAACCTCAAGAGATCTGCAGAATATGGCATTCAAAGATGTTTTCTTAACTTAAGATTTTTTGATATCGAGACATGTCAGCTCCTGACAGCACCCCCTATTCTACTCCAAGTAGAAGATGAGCATCAAAGAATCTCCAGTGGGAGATGATTTGGTGGTAAGCCGTTCTCTTGGCAAGAAAAACCCCTTGCTTCAACTGTAGACAGACTTCTGTCCAAAAAGGACAAAACTTGGAAGCAGATAAGTCGACAGCCTATCTCTGCCAAGACAGGGTAGGTAAGTCCTTCATAATTCCTGCTCTACA
>CAJQZJ010032307.1:1877467-1899578 GCA_907164525.1 Lophiomys imhausi
ATTTAGTAATAAATAAATAAGTGTTAAATAATAATTTAAAAGTTCGGTTACATTTATCCCTCTCAGGTCTCTGAGGTGGTTGAAGAATAGATAGCTAGAGTCTCATAGTTAAATTTTGAGTTGTTTAGGAATCAAGAGGATGTTCTGGATCTAAGAAGATATTTTTAAAATTATGAGGCAAGTTAGTATGAAAGCTGAGTTAGATATAGAACTTTAAACTCATGGAGATGGTTAGATAGTAGAATGTTAAAGTCAGGTGCCAAATACATATGGACTGGACATTGGGAATGTATGCTAAGCCATATAACTCTTATAATTGTGGCCTATTTATTTCTGTTGTTTTGTATTGTATTTATAGTTATAAGAAAAAGAACCATTTTTTGGACTGAAAGGGAGAGCTGTTGGGGGGAAAAAGAAATACCTTAAACTAAAAAAAAAAAAAAATTATAAGGAAGAGAAGAGGATGGGGGGGTTGAGGGGGAGGAGGGTGGAAGGGTGGGACTGGAGGGGCGAGTAGAGAGGGGATTGTGATTGAGATGTAACTTGAAGAAATAAAAAATAAATTATTAAAAAATTCTTATGATGGGGAAAATGTGTACTATTTGAATTAAAAATAATTGATATGGCCACTTACAGTGGCACACCTCAAACAAGCCAGCAGAGAATAAATTAAAAAAGATATATGATATATTACCACCTGAAAAAAGTGTTTATTTCTCCATAGTATGAAGCACTTACAAATGAAATACTTACGAAAAGATATTCTTTACTCCCAGGAAAATCTTCATTATACATAGAGCTAGAGAATACAAGACCACACAGGCAGGCTGTCCACAGGACTGTGAAATAATATAGGATTTTTGCTCGGAAGTTTTATAGTGACATCATCTTTTATCTATCAAATGAATCTCTGGAAAAGTATATTGCAAAAGTCATTGGACATGCTTACACATAACAATTATCCAGACAGCATATTTTATAGTATTATGAATACTCCATATTAATAGAACCATGATATGAAGTCACTTGAAAGAACAAGAGAAGGGTACATTAATCTTCGTTCATAGCCATTAAAGACCACAGTGATACTGTTGAGTAAAAAAAAAAAAAAAGTTAAGGGGCTGGAGAGATGGCTTAGTAGTTAAGAGCACTAGTTGCTCTTCCGGAGGACTTAGGTTCAGTTTTTAAAGTGAAAAGCAATTCTACATATTCTCTATTTATCTTTTACTTTTTAAAATGCCTTAGGCAACCATATTCATTGACATTTATATCTCAGAGCCAAAATTAAGAGATTACACTTGGATTAACACCTTCAATACTTAGGTCCTAAAACTAATTATGTTGCCAGAATAATGAAATGAAAATGTTAATGTGTTTAAACTTGTCATCTGAAAATCTTTTCACTATCACAATGAAATTTATGCCATCCTTGTTACAGTCCCATAATTACATTCCAGTTTTTAGAAAAATCTGTTTCAATATTAGAAATAGTTAAGAATAAAATGTTACTGAGAGAGTAGAGATGTATCTATGAACTTCTGATAAATGGTTTTGTTTTTATCTGCATGTTACCTAAATGAATTTGAGTTACAAGAGTGTGCCTCAAAATAGGGGGACTCCAACTTCTCCCTTGCCTATACCTGAAGCAATTTTTCTTTGTGGTTTCAAGAGGACCTGTATTATATCAGGTGTTAGGCTTCTAAACTAATCCTTCTCTCTATACTTAGCTATAGATAGATTTATTTTTCCCTCTATTATTGTTGGTAGCGCAGAGAGTTAGGGTAGAACACCCACTACTAAACACTGGGGTTTTCTTTATACTGCCAAAGGTTCTCAGTTACTCTGGACATCACCATGTCTGAGGAAGAAAAAGAAATGGGGGGTGATTGGATATATGTTTTCTGTTCTGTTCCCAGTCATTGTTATCCTTAAACTATTACTGGGTGGCAACAGAAATTATCATTTCTTAGAAACCTGCATCAGCTTCCTAGGTACTGGGATTATAGGTATGCACCAACACCCCCCCTACATCTCTTTCCTTTCCCCTCCCTTCCCTCCTCCATCTGTCCCTTCATCTTTCCCTCCCTCTCTTCTTTTCCCCTGTCCCAATGATACACAGACTGTAGACTTCTCTGTCTACATACTTGATGGTATTTTCCATGTTCTCTGTCACACGAAGTTCCGTTACAGGATTGCTCAGTTGATTATACCCATGTTGAATGATGTTGACTACATTTTCAAATATTGTGAACAACAATTCTATTGATGTCACTGCATGTATATCTTTGTACACCTGAACAATGATTTCCTTTGAAGGGAGCACCCACATGGGTGGCTCACAACTGCCTATAACCCCAGTTCCAAGGGGATCATACGTGTCTGGTCTCCATAGGCGCATGCATATACCCTCTTTACACGTATATACATAATCAAAAATAGTAAAAATAAATTATATTTTTAAGTTCTTTATAAAACACACACACATTAACACTTTGTCCTGTGTATATATTGTGGATATTTTCTTCAATTTGTCTTTAAATTTTGATTGTATTGTGTTGTAAGAAATATTGATATTTATAATTGACTAATAAGATTATTAGGTTGATGGAGTTATTCCTTAGCCCACTTATGAAGAATCATACACAGACACCTGATGTATCTTAACAAGCCTTAGCCTGGATTGAGCAATCTTAGCCCATTCTAAACTAGTTTATAATTTTATCCCCCAAATAAAACACCATATAATATACATACATCCCCTGGGCTTTTATTCTCCATGCTGTGCTAATGTTCCAGGCCACATGAAGATATGATTTTCTATCTAACCCATCAAGTTTTTCCTTCCTCTGCTCTCTTCTCTTCCTTCGGGGCTTCCTAATATCTCCCCAAAAGCCTTTGACCTTTTTTCCCACCTACCTCTCTTCTACCAAATCCAGGCTGCAGGTCTTTATTCAACCAATCAACTTTAAATTAGGTAGAGCAAGGTTTACACAACAAAGACAGGTACACATGACAGTGTACTCATCTGGGGTGTTGCCAGACTTTATGGGGAGCCAGTAAATAGCAATAGAATACAAACAGCTTTGAGATCACCCTAACAGTATTGTCTCTTCTGAAATGGACTTTAAAGTTTTTATATAGTTACTTTGTAGCTTCTGGCTTCTCACACTTTTTTCAGATAAAAAGATACTGAAATGTATTTATTCTTAATGCTTTAAAAAAAAAAGTCTAAGCACAGAGGATCTGTCTTGTTATGATAATGCTAAATGGTGGAAATGGAGAAGGGTAATATGAAGTCATTCTAAACAGAACTAATGATACCAAACAGTGGTTCAAAACCTGTAGGTCGTGACCCCCTTTGGGGGCCAAACAATCTTTTACAGGAGTCACATATCAGATATTTACATTGTGATTCATAACAGTAGTAACAAGGAAAATAATGTTATGGTTTGGGGTCACCACAACATGAGGAACTATATTAAAGAGACACAGCATCACAAAGGTTGAGAAACACTGACATAGAATCTCATGAACACCTGAAAATAAGGTAGGACCGGCAGTCCAGTTTGATTGTGTTGCACCCTCATAGTCATTTCCACAAGTATTCCAAATCTGCCATGAGCAAATTAGACTAGATTGTCTTGTCATTAAATTGACTTTTTTTTTTTTGTCTACAGCTGTCACAAAGTCTATACCAGCATTGTAATTTGTAAGCCACTAACCAGTAGTCTAGATTTTTCTGAATAAAAGAAAAATCTAGGGGAAAGAATCCTTATTCAGTAATATATTATGAACTACTTTGTCACCACAGGGGAACAAAATGAACACATTCTCAAAATTGGTTTTGGATGTTGATACTAGTGACACAACACAGACACCAAAAAAGTATGAAAACTTTATTACATACATAATTAGTTCTGGAGAAAGAGCAGGCATTCCAAGCAAATCTGAAATGGATCAAGAAAAGCAAGGAAGGAGTGCCTAGGTTTTTACCCTCACCTTGTCCAGATGGAAAGACAATTCATAGAGAAGAAAAACCTCAAATGCACACAGTCAGAAGTAAAAAACAATGGTCTCAATTTTTTTGAACAGTCTCATTTACATATCCATAGGCTCCTCTAAATGATGACAGTTGGGAAAAGGATTCATTCCTTTGTAGGTGAGTTAATACTCATATATACTTACATAGTTGCTAATAACCAGAAATAACCAACTAACTGCCTGAAAAATATTTGTGAGAGTAGCTCCCAAGATCATGATGTGGGTGTTCATCACACTCAGCCTGAGATAGCTGGGCAGCTCAGACATTTATGTGAGACAGATGGTAAATGATTCTCAGCATATTGGTGCACAATGACCTTATACTCTTCTAATGGTAATGCCTCAGTCTTCTGAGTTTCTCCATTATGTGGTGATTTAGTTACTGTTCTATGAAGCAGATGTCAGCAGTGCATTTATTTCTAGAATATTGAGTATCAAAGCTTTGAGAAACAGGGGCTATATTCCTTTGTGAAAATTCTATTCTCTGATATATGATTTTCTCATTTCCTCCTGAAATCACTCCATCATTGTCAGTAATTTCATTCTATTTCTTTAGGCAGCAGTTACTGCCCTTAACTGCTTGCTTTTCAGATTTTTCTGTCTTTCTTGGTAGCCACTTTCAACAGTACAAACTGACATAATAGAGATTTTTTTTCTATAGATATATCTGCTTTTATGGAGTGTAAATGGCCATTTTATTTCAGTGTTTTTTTTATAACTTGGATAAGATGTATGTGTGTGTAAGAGGAAGAGACAGAGACAGACTGACAGAGTCAGAGAGAGACAGACAGACAGACAGGGAGAGAGAATATTTAGCTTTGAGATAAATTCGGCTCATTATGTATGTTTCACCACTTAATGCTATGCAACTAATTTTTGCATTCTGTAAAAGGTTGTCATATACCAGGTTCTTGAGTCATAAAATTCTTTTTGTAGTTATTTTTTTAAAGGTTAGTTTTCTGTCCTTTTGTTTTATACTGTATCTTTTAAAATCCTATCTAAAAAAGTTTGCTTTCTTTATCAAAGCATTAATTAAGAATATTTCATAATAAGACTCCTGTGTTTGGTCTTTGCCAGAATTCCAAGCCAGAAATTTCTGGGAATTCAATTATGTGACAATTTGTCACATAAAATGAAGGCAATACTCTAATAAGAATACTGTTGGCTTAGTGTACTTAAAACTACAACTCAAAAGTAAAATGTAAGGGGATTATGAATTTTCTTTTTATGTAAAGTAGAATTAAATCAGCAAACTCAATTTTTCAGCAAGTTCTATGTATGTAAAAACTTGTACTGTAACATAACCAGTGTCGTGATTGTACCATATAAAAATTGCTGTCAATATATCAACACAGTGACTATTGAAAGAGAAATATGTCTTACTGCTCATGAAAATAAATGTAATTCAGTGATGAAACAGTGCTGTAACTGATGTTAATAGCCATAGTTGACAAGAAATGATCTTTAAAGTGTTAAACCTTAATCACCTTTTTTCGTAGTGGGCAGTGTATCAGTTTCATAAAATGTTAAACTTTATTTATTTATTTAGGGTTTTTTTTTTTTTTTTGGTTTTTCGAGACAGGGTTTCTCTGTATAACAGTTCTGGCTGTCCTAGACTTGCTTTGTAGACCAGGCTGGCCTCGAACTCACAGAGATCCGCCTGCCTCTGCCTCCCAAGTGCTGGGATTAAAGGTGTGCGCCACCACCGCCCGGCTAAACTTTAATACATTATGATCCTCCAACATTGCTAGTCAGTGTTCTAAGTTCTTAATATAATATGGTTACATCAAATACTGTTATCTTGTTTACCACTAGAATGTTTCTATCTTCCTTTAAGAGATTGTAATGAATTATGAAGACTTGTTCTAGGCTGCTCCTTAGTGGTTATTTTCAAGTGACTCAGATTTCAGCATGGAATTGCATGGTACTCTACTGCATTAGGATAGATTAGACCTGAGAAGAGCATGATGCTTATGTTTCTAGTATATAGAATTTATACCAAACAGTCTAAAAATTCATGATAATTTCTTATGTCAACTTGGCTAGACCACAGTGCCAAATTGTTTAGTCAATCATCAGTCTAGGTGTTACTTATAAAGGCATTATTTAGGATGTGATTAACATTTAAATCAGTGTACATGAATTCAAACATGTTACTCTCCATAATTTGGGTGAGTTTCATCCAGTCAGTTGACACTCTTAAAAGCAAGGATTGCAGTCTCTAGGGAATGGACTTCTGCCTTACAGATTTCAGATTTTCTAATTCCTAAAGTTATATCAACCAGGTGTTGATATATTGTATACATTCAACTTTACATATTCATGAACTCCATATTTGTGGCTTTAACTATATGCCTAAATTGTTTTCTAAAATAGCATAGAATGTGTATAGACATTTGTTATTATCCTCTAAACAATACAGTATAATAGCTATTTAGGTAGTGTTGTCTTTGTATAAGATGTAGATAACTTAGAGATCTTTCAAAATATATGAGATGGGAAACTGGTGGTATAGCTCAGAAGTAGCATTCTTCCATAACATACATAAGGCCATAAGTTTAATCTCCAGCACTACAAAAAAAAAAACCACCACAAAACAACAATGAAAAAGAAAACAAAAAGTGTAAAGCACATAAGAAAAAATATAGAGACTAAACATGTATCATGTTATGTAAGAAATAAGCTTAGCAACTGATTTTTGTATCTATGAGTGATCCCACAACCAGTCGTTTATAGATCTCAAATGGTGACTGTGTTTTTATATCTCTCTTTTTTCATTTTGGTTCTATTTCTTCCAAGAACCCTCAATAATACACCTGGTAATTTAAAAATGAATATTCTAAAATATAGGCTCCAGTTTCCATTGTGGTATTACCTCGAAGTGGTTTTCATTTACAATCTGCTCAGCTTTTTAGTCTAAAGAACTTTAGTTCTTAAGTAGATTACTTGAAGTTCTGTTTCTTCTTAAACAGTTATTTCTATGTTTGGTACCTATTGGATATAATGCTATTACTAAATTTGAAAGACTTTTGTGAGTATGCAATAAGAAATCAATGAGGGAAGAATTATGACAATTACCAGAAAATTCAGAGATAAACCCATTATGAGACTTCCCCCTACTTTGTACACCTTCCATGTGTCTCTTGACAAGATACAAAGTGAGTGTTCCTGTTATTCTAGTACTGACATACAGAACAAATTATTCTGCTTATGTCCTATTTTTTTTTACCCTTCCACTCCAGCATATTTTTTCAACTGAAAATCTGCCTATTTTAAAAAGAAAAATAAGTCAACAGAAGGATTATGTAATCTGATATGTGTGTGGAAGTGAGAAAAGGAAGCTGTAGTAGCTTTAATGGGAGCAGGTTACAAGCCTTCCAACCAAATACAATGCCAATATCTGTTTGTTTTGTTCAGTTTTCTGTTAAAATTTTTTTCTTTGCCTTTTCCCCCTTGATCTAAAAGCAGCTTTTGCTAGCAATAGTAGTGTCCTTTCTGTATTTCATTTGATTTACCCTTATTATTTTGGATTCTGTTTTAGTTTTTGCTGGTAACTGTCTTACAATTGATTATTATGTTTAGAATAACACTGGAAATAATGTGCTTTTACTTACACATTTTCTGTAATCTAGTAGTAGATAAAAATTTTGTAAATGTTGCCTAGATGCTGCCTGAAATTGAAAGTATGTTCAATTTTTAAATTTAAAAGCATTATTTTTACATTTTACTTATTTACTTTATGTGTATAGATGTTTTATTTCCATGTATATCCCTGTACTATGTGCTTGCCTACTGTTCATGAAGGCCAGAAGAGGGCATTGAATTCCCTGGAACTAGAGTTGCAGAAGATTGTGAGCCTTCATGTGGGTGCTGCGACTTAACTTAGTCCTCTGGAAGAGCATCCTGTGCTCTTAATCACTGAACTACCCCTCCAGCCTTTTAAGTAAACTTTTAACTTTGTATTATTTAGATTATAGTGAGTTTTCTGGCTTGGATTGGAAGAAGCATATCAGAGTAATTTAGGGGATGGATGCCCAGTTAACCTCTCCTCCATATATTCCCATTCTAATTCAGTGGTCTTCATGGGATTCTGGCTCCTCCTCTTTTTGTTGAGAACAGTACTGTCATTGAACTGGACACTGTAATGACTATGAGCTGCTTTTAACTTAGAGCTGAGTCAGTTCCTAGAAATTGTCTTCAGTAGAGAGTTTAAGCCTTTCTGGGGTGCATTCTGCCCCCAGAGACTGGTAAAGAAATACAAAGGGTTTCTAGCCTTCCTTCAGTCAGGACTTTGTTTTCAAGGATCCTGCCAGCTCCAGAGCTCCCTGCAGGATCTAAGGTGTCTAATGTATCTGCAAGCATAGTTTAGGTTCCCTTTGTACCAGTCCAGTTTTCACCATTCTCTCACAAGTATTAGTTCTAAGAGTGCAACCAATAAATCTGTTGCAGGCAGTAGCTGTCTCACAGTCTCTTTCCAAGGAACCTGATCCATAAGAGTTAACTTTTATTTATTTGATCTACCAACGACAATTCTTTTCCTTTTGTCTATTCTGCCTCCTACCACCACTGCTCATAAAAATTTGGTATTTTTTTTGTTCCTTTTGTTGTTGTTATTTAGGTTTTATTCATAATCATAAACAGCTCTGGAACCCAGTTAGACTTAGAAGGGAATAAGTGTACCCTTGTCAGCTACAAAAGAAATGCTCTGGTTGTTAATATGAACACAAGTCAGAAATATTAAGAGCTGCCACAAATTGCAGTGGTGATCTTGCCAGCCTTGGCTGTTCCTGGACTTAACATGTTCTATGTCTTCTATAAGACCCCTGTCATCTTTTATCTTCCCAAAGATTATACGCTTACTATGTAATTACTCAGTATTGTTAGTGCAGATGACAATCTGGCCAACATTTGTGTTTGTTTCAGCATTTGCTGTGAATAAAATGTCTGGTTGACATTTTCATCACAGATAGATTTGCTGTTATGTTACGTGATGTCACCACTCTGGCACATGAATCATGCAATAATTCATGTAATTAAGAACCCTTATAACCAACTTTCTTTTCTTCCATGCTTAGAGAACAAAACTTTTTTACTATCTTTGGAAATTGCTCAAAGAATTTGCAAACAGGTCAAAGAATATGCAAAAACTGAAATGCAAGATATGAATATATAATTTTTGTATATTTTAATGTAATTATACCTAGAAAGTATAACTTAAAGTATAGCAAAATGATCTAATTCATTTTGAAAGTTGTATTCTTTTTATCTGCTTTGGTTTTTTTACCCAATTAATGTTTGCCCCAAATTCTTAGCTATTTGATATTAATTTTGTAACCTGATTTTGTGTTCTTTGAATTGCCTTATTAATATTCACCTGACCTTTAGGTCTTTTTGATGAGACATTATTGTTACTGAGTCAAGGGATTTGTCTTTTAATATATTTTAATTATTATTATAATTGTTATAACTTACTTTGCTTCTGTCATCTTGTTTTGGTTTTCTGATTTTTCCTCTTTTTTTCTTTTCATAAACAGTCATATACATTTTATTTGCATTTTCAGTGATCAGAAAGACATTCTTGTCTTAAATTCTACTAGTGATTACTTTACACTTTTCAGAAATCATATTATGCCATTATTTCCATAATCTTCAGAGACAAGAGAAAAACATTATGTTGAAGTATCTTCTATTAGTCAAGCGATTTAGTACAATTGTATTTCTCTCTCCTCTCATTTCTGTTATTTTTGTAATCAAGTTTTATATACAAATAATGACATGTTTATTCTTCCTTTTATAACATTTATAAAGTTAATAGTATAATCTTACACTTGCAGGTTTTTTTTTTAATTTAAGTGAAATATTTTGCTAGGTATGATGTCACACAAGTGCAAAGTGTAATCCTTGTACTTAGGTAGAGACATGAAGATTAAGAATTCAAGGCCGGGGCTGGAGAGATGGCTCAGCGGTTAAGAGCACTGCCTAGTGCTCTTCCAAAGGTCCTGAGTTCAATTCCCAGCAACCACATGGTGGCTCACAACCATCCACAATGTGATCTGGTGCCCTTTTCTGGAATGCAGGTGTACATGCAGATAGAGCACTCATATGCATAAAATAAATAAAATAAATCTTTAAAAAAAAAAAGAATTCAAGGCCAACTTCACCTATATAGTAAATTCAAGACCAGCCTAGGATACAGGACAATGTGTATCAAGCAAGCACTTTATCAACAAAATTATACCATAAGCCACTTTCTAGGCTTTAAAGTCTTAATCTCATTTCTAGATTATAGAGACATTCACTTTGGTTTCCCACCATTCACCCTGGTATTCCTTCATTTTTTTTTTTTTAATGCTGAAAAATACATCTTGAGGTGGAGTGAAGTCTGTAGTTCAGGCTGGTACTGAACTAACTATATATCTCAGTGGTCTCAAACTCATAATGATCTTCCTGCCTCACCCTCCCAACTGCTGAGATTACAGGTGTGCACCACCACTGCCACATTACAATGAAATCAATGATTCATTTAAAATTCTTTCGGTGTAAGGAATAGATAAAAATCTAGCCTTTTCTCTTTAATCACCTAGTTGTCCTAACATCTAACACCTACTTACTTTCTCCTGAGACAGCTAGGATGCTTGCCTCTTTATTTTTATTTGTGAAAGCTGGTGTGAAGATTGTATGGTTTATGCATGTATGGTGGTGGTGGTGGTTGTGTGTGACATACATACGAAAGTGCAGGTTCCCACATATGAAAGTACAAGTGCCTACACCGTATGTGTATGTGTGTGTGAGAGTGTTTGTGTATGCTGAGTGTGTGTGTGTGTGTGTGTGTGTGTGTGTGTGTGTGTGTGTGTGTAGTGTTTCATGGAGGAACACTACACACCATTTTGGCTAGACAGGCAGGCCAGTGAATTCTGTGGATCCACCTGTCTTAGCCCATTAATGTTGGAATTATAGGCACTCACGTCCATGCCTGGCTTTTTATATAGGTTCTGGGAATTCAATCTCAGGTGAGTCCTCATGATTACAGGGCAAGCTTTTTTACCCACTGAGACATTTCCCCAGCTCAGATGCTTGCCTGAATACTAAATTTAAATTTACAGGTGGTTTTGTGTTTGTGCTTTTCTGTCTTTTTAAAGATGAGTATGTAGATGGTAGTTATTTGTGGGGTATCATTTGGTGTTTTCGTTCATACTTACAGAGTGTCATGTTCAAATCAAGATAAATAAGTAAATAATCTCAAACTGTTACATTTATGGTGAAAGCACCAAAAATTACTCTTCTACATTAAAAAATATACAATTGCTTAATTGTTACAGTCACTCTGCTATGTAAGAGAACAACAGAACTTATTTCTTCTTAAGTATAGATTAGTATCCTAAAGGAAAGTTTTGATGAGTAGCAGTCATTTGTGTGACCTTAATGTTTCTTCCTAAAGATGGTGTATTATTAGGAAAAGTTGGACACACTTTGATCAGCTGACTATAATTAACAGTACCAAACAGGGACAGCTGCCAATGAGAAAACATTGTGTGCCAAGAGGTGACATTACCTGTACATTATTCTAGCTGAGTGTTAGTTGAATCCAAGGAAACACCATATATTCACAAGATGAATATTATATCTAAAAGCAGGACTTATTTTTTGAAGATCCCAAACAAAATGTTCCTGCTTAAAGGCCTTATTGTAGAGTGAGAAACACATCTTCACACCAATGCTTATAAAGTAAACTCAAATTAGCCATTACTGGACTTTTGTAGTTGGATATACTTCTTTTAGGCATTGAAGAAGACATTTCTCCTTGGAAACGACCCATGCATTATTTAGAAGACTTGCCATTAAAAAAATAAAAATAGCCGGGCGGTGGTGGCACACGCCTTTAATCCCAGCACTTGGGAGGCAGAGGCAGGCGGATCTTTGTGAGTTCGAGGCCAGCCTGGTTTACAAAGCAAGTCCAGGACAGCCAGAGATATTCAGAGAAACCCTGTCTCGAAAAACCAAAAAAATAAAAATAAATAAAAATAAAAAAAAATAAAAATAAATTACAGACACATTCCAAATATAAGAAGTGGAATGCTTACATGAGCTCTGGGAAGTGAATATTAAGTAAAGATGAATTCAAAAGGATATAGTTTTTGTTTCTCGGAATTTGAACTCTAAAAACAGAACAAATACTGATACATACTATGAAGTTTGACTATAACATGCTTTGGATTTCTTCCTAATCACTGCTTTCTGTTTGCTATGCTTTTATATTCAGAAAACTGAAAATGGTAGTTGCTTACATACAGAGACACTTAAAAATAATCCCAGGAAAATTATCCTTATCTTTCTTTTATAATGAATTCCAGGAACAATCAGGTCAATGGAGAATCTTAGGTGCTGCTGAGAACTACCAATTTTGTGACAATCATTGAAATTGTGCTGCATTACAGCCTCTTTGAGGACATACAAACAAACCAGGATGTAAATAGCCCTGTTCCATTTTCTCGTTTCAGCTCTTTCCCCCCATGTTAATCAAACCCAATGCTATTGAACACAATAGAGTATAAAAAACTATATCTGATTTTTTCCAGGTGTTTATTATTTTGCAATTATCTGGCAAAATAATGACTGATGTTTAGTTAGTTCCCATATGTGAGACATTGTCTTTCTACATTATTTACAATACATGAAGACCTACTTAGCAAACATAGAAAAATATAATACATTCAGCAATCAAAAATCGGAACAATGACTGGCTCTAGATAAGATGAACTAGTATTGTGAAATGGACTTTCATGGGAGACTATTTTAGCATTGTGAGTGATGATGTGTAAAGCTGTCTTCATAGGGATGATGAAAAGTGAAATCAAAGTGGGCTAAAAGGCTGCTGCCAACTGCCTAGATGACCTTGAACAAGTTTGCTGACCTCTCTGGAGTGTCATTGTTTTGGTCTGCAGGTTAGAATTTCCATTAGATGCTCTGTGATGTGTCACTAGGGCTTCCAGGGTCATCCCAGTGCAGAACACTTCGCCTGGTAGGGGCTGAAGAGTAGTGACAAGATTGTTAGTAAGGAAAATGAGGTTCCCCATTTTGGGGGGTTTATAGTCTCTTAAATAAAAGAATTTGAAAACAGACTAAGAAGAAAGCTTGAGGACATTTTTATTAGATTTTGAAAGAAAAGCAACAATCTAGACAAACTAAAAATCCCAGCAACCACCAGAAAGGGATATAGAAAAAAAGTCACACCTTTTAAATTAGCCATGGAGACTAGAGAAACATTGAGGAAGCCTATAGTGCTAGGAAAATGTGCTTAGATGCTGCAAATGTAAGTTCAGAGGACATTTGCTCTCAGGCTTTTATGTCTAAGGGACCCATTAGATCTAGAAATAGAGAACACTCCCAAGAATAGAAGTGGGCTAGTGAGTTGAAGAAAAGAGTCCCCAAAAAATTCAGTTACTCAGTGTATGATCTTAGTTCCCTGCCTCTCCCATTAATAGTTTTTCCCAACCTCTCTATGCTTTGTTCATTGGATTTTCATATATTAATCTTGATGTAATTTTCTCCAGTCCCCACTATCCTGTCACAAAGAACAATATAAAAATCTTTGAAGAGAACTGACTTGTTTGCTCTACCTATCCTGTAAGTCAAAGTATAATCCCACCTCTTTCATAAGAGCAGATCTCAGAGAAGAGGGTAAGCCTTGGGGGTACATGCTTATAATCCCAGCTCTTAGGAGGTTGAAACTGGAAGATTAGACCTGGACTAAGTTTCAGATTAGCCCTGCCTACAAACAAGATGCTGTTTCATAGCAACAGAATGGGAGGGTGTCAAGGGAGAAGATGAGAATAGCAAGAAGGAGGAAGAAAAAACTGGGAGGGAGGAAAACCACAGATGAAGGCAATTAAAAAGAAGGTATAGTGCAGTGATATATCGTTGTACATTTAAGTACAATGATGTCTGATAGGGCAGAGCAGAGGCTAAACGTGAAGACAGAGAAAGGAGTGTGCTATGATTGGTTTATCAACAAAAGCAGTTCAAAATAAAATTGGGTTTGGCTAGATTGTCTCAGAGCAATTGGCATAGTTGTAACAGGAAGAAATGAAAGTCATCAGAAGCTTACCATGTGCTTGGAAGTTGCTAGAAATGAAAAGAATTGGATCATAAGTAGCCCTACCTCCTAATAGTTAAAAATGGGGAAGGTGATTGAAATAAAAGATATGGTTTGAAAAGGAAGAGATCATTAATTTTGTTCCAGTTTGGAATATCCATGAGAAATATAGGTTGATTGATGTAGTCCTGAACTTCAGGAGTGAGCTAAGGTTGGATTTAGGTATCTGATGAAGCAGTGGCGAAAGAAGGATGCTTAGTGTACTAGTAGTTTCTTTTGCTGAGACAAAATGTTTACAAACTTGGGAAAGAGAAGGGTTTCCTTTAGCTCACAATTCCATGCCCTAGGTTATCATTGAGGGAAATCAAGACAGGAATTCAAAGAGGGAACTGGGAGAACTGAAAAGCAGAGGCCATGGAAGAACATTACTTACTGGCTTGCTCTTCATGGTTTACTGAGCCTGCTTAATCCTAGCACTTAGGAGACAGAGGATGCAGATCTCTAAGTGCTAGTCAGTCCATTCAGTCAGTTGGGTTGAGTCAGTGAATTGAGAGACAATTGAAGTGAGACAGCAGCACAGGGTGGGGGAGGGAAGGAGACAGTTACTGGGAGAGTTTTACAGAGACTGATTGAAGAGAGACCAAGCTAGACATAGGTGAAGACAGCATGAGCCAGAAAATGAGGAGCCATATTAGAACAGATTGCTGGAGTTAGTTTGAGGCCAAGCAGAGCAATTCAGGAGACACTGAGAGAGAAGCCAGATTGAATTAGTCATCTTGGAGAAGAGTTTGAGCCAGAACAACTGAGTTGAAACAGCCAACTAGAGTTCAGAAAGAGGTAGAAAGGGTGAACTTATTCAGAAGTAAGTCTCAGAGGCTGAAAACATTTCTAGGCCTAGATTAGATCATATAGAGGCTAGAAGCTAGAAACTAGGCAGGCCTAGGTTAGCAGATGGAGATAGTAAGCCTCTAAGACAATAAAACAGAAGAATAAAAGTATCTTTAACATATGAGACTTCCCTGACATTTTTAGGAGTAACAATCTCATAACAGACTTACTGTGCCTCCAACTCTTAGAATCTTTCTGCTCCCTCTTTGATATTTCCCCTGGGCCTTGGGTGTAGGAGTTGTGTTGTAGATGTGTAAGTGGGGGCTGGCCATTGCAGGATAACTTGTTACCTGCATATTGATTGGTTGTGGTTTTCTGTAATGGTCTCTGTTACAAAGAGAAGTTTTTTTGATGAGGAGTGAGAACTATACTTACATATGAAGAATATGACATTTAAAGATGTTTTTATTATTTTAAAATTTCTTAGACATGAGACAGTCAGCTCCTGACAGCTCCCATTTGACTTAGAAGGAGATGATGAGAATCAAAAATTCTTCATCAGGAGAGATAACTCCTACTGGGCAGAAATGCCCCTATTCTCTCAACAGACTATATATAGTCCCAAGATAGACCAACACTTAAATGCAAGTAAATTAATGGCCTGATTCTGCAAAGACAGAATGGGAAAATCCTTCTTATTTCCTGCGTCCCAATGAGGTCTGTGAGATATGCTTGCCCAGAAGGCTGAAGATGATACTCCAGTGTTATTGAGAGAAACTGGGGACTGTCTAAATAGCCAGTTGTCTGTCATTTCATAGTTTTGGAAGCTGCTTGTTCTGCACTTCCTGTTTTTTTCAGTTATATTTATCCTTCTCAGGTTTCTGAAGTGGTTGAAGACTAGATCGTTAGTCTCACAGTAAGTTTTAAGTCGTTTAATAATTAAAAGGATGTTTTAGGTCTGAGATGATTTTAGGTTGGTAATGCAAGTTAGGATGGAAATTGAGTTAGTTATAGAACTTTAAACTCATCAAGATAAGATACTTAGTAGAATATATTTCCTAGCTGAGTTGTCAAATACATATGGACTGGACATTGGGAATGTATGTCATACCTTATAGTTTTCATAATTGTTTCCTAATTGTTCTTATTGTATTGTATTTATTGTTATAAGAAAAGAGCCTTTTATTAGACTAAAAGGGGGGAGATGTTGGAGAAAGGTCTTTTACATGGTTTTCAGAAGCTGATTTCAGTGCTAGGAGATCTGGTTACTGTCCTTTCTGAGGCATTCTGATTGGATAATAAAAGTCGCTGATGGCCATTTAGCTAGGTAGAGAGAGTATAGGAAGGCAGAACTTCCTGGGAGGACCTATGGAATCCTAGGAAAAATATAGTGCAAGCTCTCTTTCTGCCAGGAGACTTGGAAGCAGACAGACATCTTGGTGTGAACTCTGAAGGTACAGCAAGCCACATGACGGATTGAGAATAGTTGGTCGGGTTAACTTACATGGGCTAGTTGAGAGTCAGCTAAAGCCTAAGTGTTGAAACATTAAAAGATCTTGGTGTATTCAATTATTGGGAAAAGGGACCTTTGTTCTCAGGCCTTATCACCAGGACAGGTCCGCTCCAGCTGAGGCAAGCCATGCTTCCCAGGCCTACAGGTCTTCCACCAGGCCACGCTGGCCACTCTGACAGTCTAATATAATAGTTTATATTCATTAATAAATATATTTGTTAACAAAGTTTTGGTTTAAATTCACTTACCTTCACATTTCATTATTTCATTTTGCTTTACATCTGGCTAGTATTTCATAGATTATATGCACCAAAATTTCGTTGTCTATTCATCAGCTGAAGGACATTTAGGTTGTTTCCATTACCTAGCTATTGTGAATACAGTGCTAATGAACATGGCTGAATAAATATCTGTGGAGTAGGATGCAGCGTCCTTTCTAAATATGTAATATTCTATTTCATCTAAAAAATGTTGCAGGATAAAATGAAAGACTGAGAACATTCTTCAAGATATGATAAAATGAAAGGCTGAGAATATTCTTCCAGGTATGATAATATAGCAATGTTGTTTATTGGTCTTAATATAACATTTTATTAATTAAAGTATATACTTTCAAAAATCAGCCAACTCTCCAAAGAAATGTGGTTAACTGGGGTGGGGCAGAGGAGATTATCACAAGCAGAAATATTTAAGTGGCAGAGAAATAAAAACAGCTGCTCATGGATAGAATTTTGCCCACGTGAAATTCTGAAGTGTAATCATAGGCATTCAAAATGGTATTGATCAATATAACAAATGTTGAAAGAAGATTTGGAATTTTAATATGAGGAGAACTGCCTGTCGAGTTTCACAAGAAGCCTCATGTGGCCTAGGCTCTTTAAGATTCTTCAAAGGAATGACTAAGTCTGCTGAATGAAAAATACATAATTGAGCTCCTACTGTGAAACTATGTAATACCCAGCTCTCCAGAGTTTAGGTCATATGGCTTGATGCTCAGCTCTCTCCAAAGCAGAGACATGATCAAGACCCTATGAGCATCCTTCAGAACATATTTGCTGTAGGGATGTAGGAGAATTGATACAGGGGTTGATGATCACAGAGTGTCTGAAGTGGAACTTAAGCAAACCATTGAAAAACTTCAAAAATCACTGTCTACAATCAAGTACTTAATCAGGACAGAGCTATAATTTGCTAAGATTCTACGTAGTGAATTCAAGTGTAGATGGAGAGACATGTGGGAAAATATCTGTCATTTGAACTCCATATATATCAAGTTACATAAACTTGCAAATATTCAAGATTAAAAACTAGTGTTGTCTGTAAAACATTTGTCTGGTGGACCATCTTTTTAAAAATTAAGAATTTTTGTTTATTTTACATTTCAATCCTCATCCCCTTGTTTTCCCTCCCAGTCCCACCTTCCCACCCTCTTCCCTCATACCCTCCCCCAAACCAAGTACCAAGCCACTCTGGCACATCAAACCGCATCAAGACTAAGTGCCTTCTCTACGATTGAGGCAAGATAAGGTAGCTATGTTAGGAAAATCAGCTCCAAAGGGAGGCAACATAAGCTAAGTCTGGGATAGACTCCATTCGAATTGTTAGGGGATCCACTTGAGGACCAAGCAGCCCGTCAGCTTCCTATATGTAATAGGCCTAGGACCAGTCCTTGCAAGCTCTTTGCTTGGTGGTTCAGTCTCTTTGAGCCCCCTTGTGTCCAAGTTAATTGGCTCTGTGGGTCTTCCTGTGGTGTCCTCAGGGCGATCCCTCCAGCTTCCTCAAACCTTCTCCTAACTTTTCCTCAAGACCTGGTGGGTCATCTTAATTATACTATTTTTTAAACTTGCACATCATTTTTAGAAAAGTGTTTTGCATTTGGGAGACTTAGTTTTTTGTAAGTGAAGATAACTAAAGGTTTCTGATATAAAGAACTGATGACATTATCTAAAGTAAAAATATGTTTAAATAGACAACTTCTTTTTTTTGTTTGTTTGTTCAACTATAATTTATTGTCATTATGGAAATACAAACAAAACAAGTTATTCTGTTTTTTATTTTTAATTTTAAATGAAGTATTACTCTTTGGGTAAAAGCTCTGATACATCCAAACAAACCAACTTTCTGCAGTCTTATAGTATACTAGAATAGCACATTTGCTTCTTATCTCTATAACAACTCTTACTACAAAAAAAAAATTTAAGTTTCTTCTCCACATACCAACTAAAAGAAACCCTTTGAAAATGATTGCTTCAGCTAGCTTCTGTGCTTTCTGTCCTTCATTTTCTACTGTGGCCTGCAGTGCAGACAAGATTGCTGAAGCTCTCACATGCATCTGACAAATAAGAGTGCACTAAAGAGTCAAACCAGATGAGAGAAAGAAACGGGTTGACGCTACTTAAGCTTTAATTATATACTGAATAGACAACTTCTAATGTAATTAATCTACCTGTTCTATAAAGCAATAACATGTAGTGTCAGTATTATTCAGTATTGACAAATGGTATGCCCACAGTTCTCAGAATGAGATGAAATCACCAAATGATATCCAAATCTAAGAGAAATGTGTTACCCTGAAACAAAATTAAATTTGAAGATTACTCAATACACTAAAACAGCAGCAATCATATACATTAAAATATTCTATTTTCATGTAGATAACTTCTTTAGAGATAAAAGCTGTTCTTTAGTAGCTTCAATATTAGGAGCCAGATCAGCTGAAATTTGCTTGTTTCATTCAGTCCAAAGAAGGAAAAAATCCAAATACTTCAGAAACAGTTTGACACAGAAATAATTACCAGGAACTGAAGGCATCATTAGGAAGGCTATGTTAAACAAGCACTCTGAACATTTAACTTTTCATATTCTACATAGATGTGTGTATATCAAACTAGAATAACCATTGTGAAGTTTAGTCATTTATTTTAAATATCTACATCTTAGAGAAAGTTGAATCTCATACCAGAAATCCAAATCAAATAAGCAGCATTCTTCCTTCATCTGCAATTCATAGTTCTCCAGTCTTGAGCCCATTTGTTCATTTCATGTCACCTGTATAGATAAAACCTAAAAGAAGTAACTATGGATGACATAAGTGAAATTAATTTGGAAACATATAATATCCAATTTGTAAATATCACAGGCAACTGGATAACACAATTAAGTTAAAAATTAATCTTAAATAGAACCCCTCAAAATAAGAAAGAAAATGAAACAACAATGAGTAATTGAATAGTTATGTCAAAGGTTTGCAAAATTTCATACTATGATCCAACTCTCCTCAAATTAGACAAAGTTATTTAAGGCATTTTAAGATTTGTTCTTGAGTCGTGCAGTCTGCAGCCAAATGGATGGAACTAGAGAAGCTCATCCTGAGTGAGCTAACCCAGACTCAGAAGGATGCACATGGCATCTATTCACTTATAGTGGGATTTTAGCTATATAGTACAGGATATCTATACTACAACCAACACACCAAAGGGAACATGGACATAGACTTTGTTTCCTGTCAATGAGACACTTTGCCCTAGTGGTGCTGCCTTGTAGGCCCCCAGTGTATGAGGAGGCTCTTGGCCCTCATATGACTGCTGAACTGGGGTGGGGGACTGATATGTAGGGACACTCCACTCCAGAGGGATATAATCTGAAGTAATAAATAAACATTTAAAAAATGCTAAAAAAGGGGGGGGGTGGGGATTGGTTTCTAACTTCCAGATGTGGTGGCTTTGTGTTACAAAGACTTTGTGCATTATGTTCTTTATAAACACATGGATAAAGATCAAAAGCAGGTGATTGTGCAAAATAAAAACAAAAATAACATTTAAAGCATTAAACATTTAACATTTAAATCATTAAACATTAAAAAAAATGTTACCTGTGAAAGAAAATGTCAAACAGCAGCAAGAAAGGCTAGATGGAGTAGAGCACTTGCCTAGTATGTGTGAGGCCCTGGGTTCAATCTCTAGTAGTTCAAAAAAGGAAACAAACAAGATACATTCTATTTATGAAATTAGAAAGAATTGAAAAATTAATGATATGCTTGTCATGATGGCTCACTTTTATAATCCCAGCTGGGCTATACAAGAAGACCTTGTCTCAAAATAAATAAAAATGGGAGAAAGGGAGAGAGAATGAGAATTTGATGATACTGCTGAAAGTGCAGCTTTTATCATGACTAGTGGAATTATAAATTGATATAGCCAACCTGTGAAAGGATTTGGGAGTGTGCTCCAAGAGCAGGAAACTACAGTCTTTTGACTTGGTAATTCGCCTTCTAGCACTATACACTGAGAAAAAAGAAGAAAAGTAGGCAGAGTGGTTCACAGCAGCATAACAATAGTTATATCAACAAGTATCATATGTAGTTAATAGAAATGTTATTTTTGTGTTTTACCAAAATATCAGTTATGAAAAACTCAATGTCCACTCCTACAAAGTTTCAGGGTATCTCTGCTACAAGAATTCTGAGCAATCTGGGCAAGGATAGGAGCTATTGTGGATATGGACTCTAACTGAAACTTTAAATTTTAAAGAAAGAGAAAGAGCTGGCTCAGCAGATAAGTGGCTTGCTGATCAAGTGTGAGGAATTTGCACAAGTGTGAGGATTGAAGTTTAGATCCCCAGCCACCAACATAAAAACCAAGTGCGCTGACCCACTTGTAATCCTGATGCTTGGAGATGAAGATGGAATCCTTAGGGCAAGCAGGCTACCTAGACCGTCTGAATTGTTGAGCTACAGACTCAGTGAGAGACCCTGACTCAGAAAATAAAGTAGGGAGGGATTTTGGAAGATATATCAAACTCTGGCCTACACACAGATACACATGTGCATGTGCACCTACAATTGTGTGCATACATGTGAACAATACATACATACTACACACAAAATAATTGAAAGTAAATTGAGGATGCCTTAAAAAAAAAAAAAGGTCTGGGAGTTAGAGAAAGCTTTAAAGACACAGGGTCAGGTCTGGATTCAAATCCTGAATCTGCCCTCAGCAAATCACTTTGTGGTTTTGTTTGTTCTTGTTATTGTTGGCATTTTTTTTTTTTTTTTTGCCTTGGGATTTAGTGGTAGGGAGCTTGCCTATGATACTGCAAGGAAAAAAGAAAGAAAAAGGAAGAGAGAATTGCTGTGAGAATGAAGTAAGATACTACTTGTGATGGTCCATCCCTAGAACCATTGCCTAGGATCTGGTGCTTGCCTTCTCTCCTCTTCTTGAAATTCTGAAGCATCTTTAGGCTGTGGTTATATATGATCTAGGTAAGAATTCAATTTCTTTGGTATATAAACATGGTACCTTCTGAGAAATGTAGTTTATCCTTTTTTTCTTACCTACGTGTGGTTGTTTCCATACATTAAAACCATTGTGTTGGGGGTTTAGTTTATGTGAAGTGTTGTGGGACAGTCCATTAACTCACTCTTCTGTACCACTTGTTCTGAAGATCTGAAGGTTCCTTATGAATAGGATGGAAGATGTCTATACTTTGACCTCCTAAATCCAGAAGGAAGAATGCTGTTTTTAGTGCTGAAGTGAGACTGGTTCTGACATTTACCCTTTATTTACACAAGAATTCTAATGAATAATGTAGCCGAACTTTTAAATTATTATTTAACACTTATTTATTTATTACTAAAT